>LTAE01000376.1:0-45937 GCA_001647135.1 Pontederia paniculata | reverse complement strand
GAGAGAGAGAGAGAGAGAGAGAGAGAGAGAGAGAGAGAGAGAGAGAGAGAGAGAGAGATACTTTCTTAATTATAATACTCTCTCATTTCTTGATTTTCTGAAAATCTTATGTTGTCAGTTATAGTGTCTAGTGATTAGACCTATAACTTATTAGGTCATTATTTCACTCATCCCAAATAAAAATGGTAGATAAGTTTTGAACCAATTATTCGCAACAAATAAGTGTAGACCAACATATGCCATCTCAATGCCACCACATGACATTTATTCTTCTCACACGTTTATGGTCTTGTGTGATATATCCTTTGCATGAATATTTTGAAGTCTAACTTGAGAGTTTTTGAAGCGGCCATATTTCATACTCATATATGTAGATTCTATTGAAAATGACCCACACTAATCATTTTTCATAAATACATGATATAGATCTATTAAGAGCTATGTTGATCCTACCTATTTTCTTCATGGCACCAAGTGTTCTCAACATGAGATGAATTTTATTTTGGACAAAAAATTGTAATCACATTGCTAAATGTACTTGTTTTACTCATTGAACCCAAGACGATGTTACTTGTGTGGATTGGAGTTCCATCATTAGTGACTATTAATTTGAATATAGTCTAATCCCTTTTGATGTGTTTTGTATATCACATCCCTTGTCAATTATTTTGCCAAAGGATCTACAAAAATTAAGTTCTGATGGAACATATATAATTGTGATTACACTTCTTTTTATCAGGTTTTCACATGATTATGTTACTTGACTTGCCATTATATGCTTCGCTTATAGATGATTGACTATCTATGTAACACCCCCAATCTCACACCTCGCTAGATGGCAAAATATGGACTTGGAAGTGCCACGTCGATACAATCCTTTACCAATACTTTGAAAATATTGAATAGTCAAATAAAATAAAAAAACTAATTACGGAATTCTTTCTTAAATTAAAGGAAAAGATCCAAATAAAGTACGGAAGTCAAATAACTCTAACATGTATATGAGTCAAACATGACATATCTGCTCTCACATAGTTTCAGAGACTATTACAACATGAGAGAAAAGCTAAAGACATGACTCAAACTCTAACATGTGCAACCATGACATCATCACCAGCAAATTCATAGTCACTAGCACCATCATTCACTGCAGAACTAGTTACCTGTAAGATCAATGTAGGAAAAACAATATTACATGAGCAATTACACCCATTGTGTAAGGCACAAGTATATAAGAATCCAATAGTGAACAATATGGAATAAGAATCATGATATGAATAATATTCTCCAATGGGAGAATTTCCAAAGATAAGAACAATGACAATAATTGGAGCAATCCAATATAGCAATATAAGATTAGCAATGAGTTAGCTTCAAAGACAAGCTAAGAATAACAGAATCAATATATAAGGAATTGAATCATGAATATCAGTTAATACTCTTTTCACATCCGATCCGATAAGACCAACAATAAGCTTATCTTCTTGTATAACAATGAGATCAATAATAAAGCACGATCCGATACTTCCAACCCGATATGACTTTCGATTCGATCAATAGGAAAGAAGGATGAATTCCTAATTTGATACACCTCCTCTATTATCTTTTCCCAATCTCTGGGTGACTCATTTTACAATACAGATCTACTTTCACATCAATAGTCTAGGTGATATATAGGTGATTAAGTTAGACTTGTCCCATTAATAATTTCATGTGCCTTTAGGTTCATTCGGTATAGAGTTCATAAAGCATGAAGCCAAACGGTACAGAGCTCATACGATCCAGTAAAAATCTTTATTCTGGGTTGCCATGATAAAAACAATAAAGGTCAACAGAGGTACCAGCCGTGACAACAATAAGATTCCCATCAAGTGGGGAGGATGCTCGAGTATCCTCTTTATTACAGTGAGGGAAACTCTCCAAGCAACATGAGCAAAGTGGAGAAGCTGCAGCTAGGCAACTAGCCCCTAACGGTATAAAGCAACGATCAATGGTAGCTCTCAACGGTACACATGGCAACCATAATATTTATTCTTGTTGCCCTTACATGATATCTAGTATATGTCCTTAACGTAGCATCAAATGATATAATATAAGAAATGTTCGACAATGGAAATTATCTACAATTTATCGATATTATTAAATGAGAAAACGACCTAGGGTAAGTACGCCACGGGCCGTGATATATGTGTCACGATCGTGACAACAATTGTCACGGGCCGTGACAGGACATCACGCCCCGTGAGCCATCAAGTTAGATTAGGGTTAGTTCTCTACGGGCAGTGAGGTCTGTGTCACGGCCGTGACAACAAGTGTCACGAGCCGTGACAAGACATCACGCCCCATGAATCGTCAGAGTTTTTATCCTCTTCAAGGTCAGGGGCCGTGACTCGTGAGTCACGACCATGACGAGAAGATTAACTACGTTCATCCTGGTCCGTGAAAAGTATCACGACCTTGACGCCATCTCGCTCGGTGGTGGTTACGGGCCGTAAGTCACCCGTACGGCAGTCACGATCGTGAGGGTTCACGATCGCGATCCTGCCACTCAATACTCATATTGGTCACGAGCCGTGACTGGGGTGCCACGACCGTGTTCGTATGGTTACTGGTCGTGACCATGGTGTCACGACCGTGAAATTGGTCATCACGTTCGCGACTTCGATGTCACGGTCGGATGCCATTTTTCGGATCTGGACACATCCTTACGGGTCGTGACAAGGGTGTCATGACCATGAGACGGTCATCACGGGTTGTGACAAGGGTGTCACGACCGTGAGACGGTCATCACGGATCGTGACAAGGGTGTCATGACCGTGAACATGCTCTTCACGACCGTTACATTAGCATCACAATCGGGACGATACCGAAATCTGATCCGTCGATCTATCCGATCACAATGAAACTAGAAACCGAAAACATACACTTTTAGATGCGAGAGAGACCAGAAACTTAGGTTCTTGATGCATGATTAACCAATTTCGAGATAGGAATTAAGACATGAATAAAAGTGGAGAAGAAAACACGATTTAAACCATGAACGGTATAATCAAGGGATCATGACAAATCTGGAGAAGCCCTAAACATGATCAATAATCAGGAATCAAATCTACTAGTGATCCGCCACAATACACACCTTAGGGCCTAAGATTTTGTCTTAATTTCTTCACGCGTTCTCGTCGTTCCTCTGCAACGATTCTTATCCTACAATTTTTCCTGGTTAGGAGATGATCAATCACCACAAAGGAGAGTTTTTCAGCCTTACATAGAGACTTTTGTGTAAGGGGCGCATGGAGAGAAGAAAGCTAGGGCCGGCTAAGGAAAATAATAAAATTTTTTGAGAGGGTGTATTTATAACTTAGGAGTCCAGGTTTTGTGGGAAAATCTGAATTTTGTTTCAGATTTAAATTCAAATTTCAAAATTCAAATTCTGATTTCCTTCTTCATAGATAAGGAAATATCTATTGGGAAAATAAAATATGAGGAGATATACTTTTGGAAAGATAAAATCTGATTAGGTTGGAAGATAATTAGGGATGAGATTTGGGGAGTTACATTATAAACACTTAAAAAAAAGAATTCATCATCGAATTCAAGGTTCGGATAGGGTCTTACCAAAAAGATTAGGAAATTGTCTGTGCATTTCCTCCTCTAACTCCCAAGTAGCTTCCCTGCCTTGATGATGGCTCTCAGCAACCTTGACAAGTTTCGCATTCTTGCTCCCCTGGCGCTTGGTTTGCTGATCTAGAATCTCGATAGGATACTCCTCATAAGTCAGGTCAGCCTTGAGGTTTGGCTCCTCAATCCCGAGAACATTTGCATCATCATGCTTATACTTTCGAAGCATGGAAGCATGGAAAATGTTATGCACTCTCCCATAAGAAGGAGGTAGTCCATCTCTGGAAAAACATCAGGGAACTCCTTGACTACATCAATTTGCTTCAAGTCAGCATCAAGAGTGTCTGACTTAGTGATACTGGCTAGGTACCCTCTGCATCCTTTCCTCAGCATCTTGTGCGCTTGTATTGCGGATATTATCATCTTGCCATCCTTAGTTGAGGAGCCTCTGAAAGTGATGTGTGATCCGCTCGATGTACTTATGATCACCTTCTTTCTCTTGCACAAGATATTAGCATTGTGGCAGAACAACCAGTCCATACCCAATATCACGTCATAATCCTCCATAGGAATGACGATCAGGTCAGCTATAAATTCATGTCGACTAATTACTATTGGCAAATTAGGGATGTACATAGTAGTATGGATCTCTCCCATGGGTGTGGTCACATGCATATGACAATTCATCTTTTGAAGAGGTAGATTAAGACTAGCAACACAAACTTCAGAGATGAAAGAATGTGTAGCCCCTGTATCAAATAAAGCTACTGTAGGTAAACCGGCGATAGAAAGTGTACCTCGAATGATGTCACTATCATTCCCTGCTGCATCAGCTTGCATGTTGTAGACTCGCCCTGGGACTGAGTTGTTAGCACCTCTACCCTGCTAGGTCCTACCCTCCTGCTGGCGTTTTGGGCAGTTTCTAACATAATGCCCAAACTCTCCACAGTGAATGCAAGCACCTGACTTTATCCTGTATTCTCCTGGATGATGGCGTCCACAATGTATGCATGGGGCTGACTGGGGCGGTGGTTGTGGAGGTCGGCACTACTACTGCGGTTGCTGCTGAGGTTGCTGCTGGGGCTGGCGAGGTGGTGCATCACGAGGAGGGTAGGGTATGGCGCGATGGTCCCTCCGGTTTGTATGGCGATGATGATCCCTCCTCTTTGGTGCATGATACTAACGCCGAGGTTCCCATCTGTTCCGGTGTTGCGAAGTCTGTTGTGGAGCTGCTAGTGCCCTCTCCCGTATCTCCCTGCGGTCTCTATATCATCCCTCTCTAGGCGTAGTGCTAGCCCAAAGGCCTCACTAAGGGTCTTGTAGTTACCCCCATTGGTCTTCGATCTCAATGACACATTGAGACCATGGATGAAGCGATCAGCTCGCTCCCTCTCATTCTGAGGTCAGTTTGTGATGTGAAAAATCACACGCTAAAACTTCAGCAAGTATACTAGTCGCACAAGTAATAAAGAAGAGTGTCGAACCCACGAGAACTGATAAATTTTAAATTCTGAAACTTTATCTTGAAATCTGATTAAAAGATTTTCAATGAATTAAGAAAAAAAATAATATAAGATAGAAAAAGAAGAAAGAGAAAAGATAAAAAGAAAAGATTAAAAGAAATAGAAAGATATGTTGATTAGAATTAGAATTCTATCTCCCCACAATTATCTCTTGGAATAAAAGTTAAATTTAGTTAAATTTGTGTTCCTGTGATGGTAGAGTTGTGTTAAAATTATAAGACTCCTTTTGGATGACCTAACTATCTTAATTTTATCTTAATTTGAGAAGATTCAAACCGAATCAATCTCAAATTAAATTAAAAAAAGTATTAAACAACAAACCCTAAATTGTTAAACCTCTCTCGAGTGATTAACAACCCACAATCCAAATTCCTTTCGGATAAATGGATTGACTTACACCAAGGATATCCGAAAAAAATGGCTAGAAAATCGGCAACAAACGGAGAACAAAACAGACCGTGTTGGTTGGAAAACAGACCGTTGTGATGCTAGAAATAAAATATCCTACCAATTTGAAATCCGAATTTAGAGAAATCACGTCAGTAGTATCTCTCGATTAAAACCAACGAAAATCTCAATTAAACAACAATAATAAAAACAAGGTACAAGTTCACAGAGATTTAAGAAGATAATAATTCAAGAACTAATAAGGGTTCAACAAAATTTATCCGTAAACACAAGATAAAATAATACTAAGCCTAATAAGTAAGAGTAGAAAACAAACAAAATTTGCAGAATTCTGTTGTCTTCTAAATCTTCAATCCCACTCCAAAGGCTTCTCCTCCAATGTTGTCTTCTTAGCTCTTCAGAAATCTGAAAAATTACGAGGAGTATCTGATTCTTTTCTATCCTTTGATCTCTTCTGTTGATTTTCTTCTTGAGAACTTTGCATGTCTATTTATAGGGTAGAATCAATCTCCAAAGGGTCTTCAAGTCATCCACAAAGTTGAGATGCTTTCAAATTCTTTCCAGATCAAAATAGGAAAGAATTTATATTTTTCAATTAAATTCGTAACTCTCCTTTAGGCTGAAATTTAAAGCATCAAAACTCTTTCAAATCTTCTTAGATATTATTCCTTTTGATCCCCAAGGAGTTAGGATAAGATATGATTCCTTTTCCAAGTCATATTAGGGAGAAGGATGATAAAATCTTCTAATTTCTCTTCAAATTCGTAGTTCTTTCTTAGGCTGAATTTTTGGGCTTCAAAACTCTCTCAAATTCATTAGAAATATGTCTCTAATAGTTCCCAAGGAGTTGTATAATGATTAGAAGTCTTTTCCATAAAGTTTTGACACATTTTTCTAGTCAATTTTTTCAAAAGAACCATTCCTAGTTGGAATATGAAATTTTGGAAGTCCTCCCTCAATTGAATTTACTCAAGTGAACCAATTTCTATTTGAAGTAGGAAATAATAGGAATCCTTTTAATTGAGAGTCTTCAAATAATAAATTCCTCAAAAAGTATATAATATCAAATAGCACACTCGACTGATTATGCCCTTTGCAATATTTGTCATGAATTGATGTCATTTTGCCTAAAAATTAATCATAAAGACACTTAGGTAGAATCTGACTCATAAATACAAAATCAACTAAAATAACTAAAATAATGCATGAATTAATGTAAAATACTAGGAAAATGATAGAAAATAGATGCGTGCAATATGTATATTTTTACTCGCATCAGTTTGTTGTACTTCTTCAGATGAGTGTACTTGTTGTGATAGTTCGTCACCGACATGTTGCCTTGCTTCAGATCAAAGAACTCATGTTGCTTCATATTGCATTGAAAATATGGAAACTAGCGAGTCTGAAACTCCTCCTCGAAGCTTGCCCATGGTACTGTCTCAACCTCCTGATATGGAAACTTAGTCATTATGATGGTCTTCCACCAATCCTTTGCAGTCTTGGTGAGACGATGAGCAACATACAACACCTTCCTTTCCACGTTGCATCGCATTAGAGAAAATGTCTCCTCCATGGAGTCCAACCAGCAAACTGCCTCATCAAAATCATCGTTACCGTCAAACTCCCGTGTGTGGAGCTTGAGGAACGCTTGAATGATGTCCTTAGGGTCAAATGGTGGTGGAGGGGCCTGTTGCATCGGCTGAACTGGTGGAGGCACCTGTGCTTGCCCACCATTTCCTCCTTGGGCCACGCTGTTTTGGGCCTCACCATCACATTGACTCAATGCGCGTCTCGGGGGCATCCTATAGTTCACACATCAATTTGGATCGATGATCAGTAACAATTAGAGGGTTTATGATAAGATAAAATCTTACACACTTTCGTTGTGGATGATGCTGAAATTGCTTATGATGCTATTGCACATGACTCTAGACTCAATAGGGTCCTTATTCGGTATAGGATGTCAAAAAAAATCATAACGTTAGGATCTGATACCTAAATGTAACACCCCCCCAAACCCACACCCCGTTGGATGATAAAATATGGACTTGGGAGTGCCACGTCGATACAATCCTTTATCAATACTTTGACTATATTAACTAGTCAAATAAAATAAAAAAAAACTAATTGTGGAACTCTTTCTTAAATTAAAGAAAAAGATCCAAATAAAGTGCGGAAGTCAAACAATTCTAACATGTATTTGAGTCCAACATGACAGATCTGCTCTGACATAATTTCAGAGATTATTACAACTTGAGAGAAAAACTAAGGACATGACTCAAACTCTAACATGTGCAACCGTGGCATCATCACCAACAAATTCATAGTCACCAGCACCATCATCCACTGCAGAACTAGTTACCTGCAGGATCAATGCAGGAAAAACAATATTTCATAAGCAATTACGCCTAGTGTGTAAGGCACAAGTAGATAAGAATCCAATAATGAACAATATGGAACATGATATCAATAATATTCTCCAATGTAAGAATTTTCAAAGATAAGGACAATGACAATAATTGGAGCAATCCGATATAGCAATATAAGATCAGCAATGAGTTAGCTTCAAAGACAAGCTGATAACAAAAGAATCAATATATAAGAAATTGAATCATGAATATCTGTTAGCACTATTTTCACATCCAACCTGATAAGGTCAACAATAGGCTTATCTACCTGTATAACAATAAGATCAATAATAGAGCACGATATGATACTTCCAGTCCGATAAGACTTCTGATTCGATCAATAGGAAAGAATGATGAATTCCTAATTTGATACACCTCCTCTATTATCTTTTCCTAATTTGTGGGTGACTCATTTTACAATACATGCCTACTTTCACAGGAATAGTCAGTCTAGGTGATATATAGGTGATTAAGTTAGACTTGTCCCATTAATAATTTCATGTGCCTTTAGGTTCATTCGGTACATAGCTCATAAAGTATGAAGCCAAATGGTACATAGCTCATACGATCCGGTAAAAATCTTTATTCTAGGTTGCCATGATAAAAATAATAAAGGTCAATAAGGGTACTAGTCGTGACAACAATAAGATTTTCCTATCAAGTGGGGAGGATGCTCGAGTATCTTCTTTGTTACAGGGAGGAGAGCACTCCAAGCAACAAGAGCAAAGTGGAGAAGTTGCAGCTAGGCCACTGGCCCTAACGGTATAAAGCAACAATCAACGGTAGCTTCCAACGGTACACATGACAACGATAATATTTAGTCTTGTTACCCTTACGTGATATATAATATATGTCCTTAACGTAGCATCAAAGGATATAATATAAGTAATGTTCGACAATGGAAATTATCTACAATTTATCCATATTATTAAACGAGAAAATGACCTAAGGTAAGTACGTCACGGGCCGTGATATCTGTGTCACGGCCGTGACAACAAGTGTCATGGGCCGTGACAGGACATCACGCCCCGTGAGCCGTCAAGTTAGACTTAGGGTTAGTTCTTTATGGGTCGTGAGGTTTGTGTCACGGTCGTGACAACAAGTGTCACGGTCCATGACAGGACATCACGCCCCGTGAACCGTTAGGGTTTTTCTCCTCTTAACGGTCATGGGTTGTGACTCGTGAGTCACGATCGTGACGGGAAGATTAGCTATGTTCATCCTGGTCCGTGAAAAGTATCATGACCTTGACCCCATCTCGCTCGGTGGTGGTTACGGACTGTGATATGTCATTATATGCTTCGCATATAGTTGATTGACTATCTCAATATTTTTGGAGCTATAGATTTTGGTAATATCAAATTTTTTAATAATGAATTTTTTTTATCCAGTAGAATTCTTTCCTTATCTCTGTTTAATGCCACAAATTTAAATGCCATAATGGAGTCAGCTATGCATTTTTATCTCTTTGAGCTCCAAAAAGTTGCATCGCCCCTAATCATGAAGACTCATATGTTTATCGAATCATTAATTTTCAATACAATTTATCAAGTACTAAGCATCCTTCTAACTAGATTATCTAACATTCATTCTTATAGTAACCCAGTTTGCCATAGAAGAAATCTTTATCTTTCTTTTTTATTTGCACACATGTAATGATTAAAAGCTAGACAATTTTCCCTCTTAATAAGGCTTGAAAATTTATGTTAATTTTTCACTCTTAGTAAGACTTGGAAAATGATTTCCTCTGTACCATAGACATCTTATTGAGCAATTGTCTTTAGTATCAATTCATTTTTTTTATATTTTTTTTCTAATAGAAGATTATTCTCTAACTGATCAAAAGTTATCTATTATAAATGTAGATTCTTTATTAATCTTTCAATGAAGGAAATAACTTATTAAAGATCATCAACACAATAATTTGTCAATGTCATAAAAAACATAATAACAAATTTAAATCAATTGTCTTGAAATCAAACAAAAGAGAGATTAATAATTTCTTAGTTGTTGAGTCATTTTGAAAGTACCTTGCATCAAATTTGTCTTAAAAGTCCTTGATCAAAATTTCATCTTGTATGAACATGATCCAAAAGTTCTCTTCAACCCCTTTTGATTTTTTCTATTATTCACCATCAAAGTGTTTCAAATTTGGCAAAGCTAGTTGCCATTGCCACTTGTCGAAATTAAGCATTAAGATTATTGGTATAGAATACAAAGAACGATAAGAACTTTAACTCGGATGCACAAGTAGTTTTAAGTGTGAAAGTAACATCACTTTCTTTTAAGGGTGATTCACTTTCTCTCAAGTTATTTGGATGCACAAAAGTTATGGCAAATTTACTTTAGGATACTTAGAACACACCAATATTATTTTATACTAATAATCTTAGACACTCGACGATGATGACGATGTAGAAAATTAATGCATCCAAGTTTTTGTTGCACACTAAAAATAAAGGCACTTGAACTTGAGAGAGAGAGAGAGAGAGAGAGAGAGAGAGAGAGAGAGAGAGAGAGAGAGAGACTTTCTTAATTCAAATTAGACAATCCAAATGAGTGAAATTATATGCTTTATATAGAAAATTCATTGCTAAGACCCTAAAATTTTTTTATACATTTTATTTAAATAAAGAACACATTTTTAATATAAAATGCACTTTTTTAATCTGTTATCACTAATCAAAATTTTGAAAACTTTCCTAACTGTAAATTGACCTTGAGACCATATCCAAGAATCTATTTGAGAAGGATCAGGATATTTGCCTTCAAGTCTTCCCATCAGAAGGAGAAAATCCTCGACCCGCTGGTCCGAGAGATTAGACGCGAACTCTTGAGTCCAAACTCCATTAGATAATAGATTCCTTGGCCAAAAATGAGCCACCAAAACATACTTCTCAGGTTTATCACATATAACCTTGGAAACTGCACGACAATAGGCTCCTCTGATGCCCATGGATCCTCCCAAAATCTAAATCCATGACTCGACCCCAATGATGCCACAAAAAATGGATGAATCCTTGTCATCATAGACACAACACCCCGCCAAAAGGATGAAGCTCCTTGTGGGATTATTAGCCTATTCCCCCAAGATAGCGAGTGACCATGGCAAGCCGCTATCACACACAACCAAATGTCAACACCAATACCCATTATCCGATGCACCCATTTTGCAAGAAGGGCTTCATTCATTTCTCTTAGTGGATGGATTCCCAAACCTCCCTTTGATGTTGGTATGCAAATTTCATCCCATGAAACCAAATTTAATCCTCTCCTTGCCATGCCTGATGCCTCCAGAAAAATCTTCTTCGAATAATATCAATGCGTCATATCACTCCATCAGGCATCCTGAACATCGACATGTAGTAAACTATAATTGATGACAAAACTAATTTAATCAAAATCAGTCTTCCACCTCTAGATAAAAGTCTCAAGCTCCATCCTTCTAGACGACATTCAACACGTTCCACAATGGGGTTCCAATTTAGGGTGAGGATTTTGCTATCCGAAAGTGGAAGCCCCAAGTATGTGATTGGCAAGCTACATCTAGCTGATCGGAGTTCCATAGAGCATCTATTTCCATCACCTTAATCATCCCGAAAGGAACAAATGACAACTTCAAGTTGTTAATGAATAGTCTGCCATCACCTTAATCATCCCGAAGGGAACAAATGACAACTTCAAGTTGTTAATCAATAGTCCTAAGAAGTCACTAAAAATGTTGATGATAATAGAGAACCTTCGTGCCGCCTCAATTAATCCTTCTATAAAAAATTGGTATCATCGGCATATTGTAACAATGGAACAATGGTACCTTGATTTGTTGTTGCATAAAAACCAAATAAGAGTCTCGCTTCACATGCCGAGAAAGTGCATCTGACAAGGATGTCCACTACTAAATGAAGAGCATTGGAGCCAATGGGCAGCCATGCCAGACTCCTCTTTGGGGCTTAACCTATCCACTTATTGTCCTTCGTTGATTAGAACAAAGAAAGAAATCATGCATACACATTGTTTCATCCAAAAAAATCCATAAGGGAGGAAAACCTCTGTCCTGAAGGGAGCTCCACAAGAAATTACAATCCAAAGCCATAAGCTTTGGATAAGGTCACTTTCCAAATAAAGCCTCGTGTGTCGGAGCATTTCCAAGAAGTTGCAATTTCTGGTGCCATTGTAAAATTGTCAGTGATAGATTGGCCAGAAATAAAAGCCGATTGAATCAGATGAACCAAAAAAATCAAGAACTCCTCGCAACCGATTTGCTAGAACTCTTGCCACTAGTAGGTATATGACATTAGATAGAGCGATGGGTTTGATGTCTTCCACTCACTTAGTAGAATGGTTTTTAGGAATGAGAAAGATGAAAACTTTATTTAGCTTCTCAAAGCCTCTACTTGAGGAGACGAACTCTTGTATAGTTGTCATGACATCTTTGCCCATCAAATGCCAAAAATCCTGAAAGAAAAATACTGGAAATCCATTCGGACTTGGAGCATCTTGACTATTGAGATTCTTTAAAGCATATAACACATCTATCTCAGAGAATGGTCTAATCAGGTTGCTTGCAATATCTGATGAGAGACGAGGAATTTCACTCCCGCTCCAGCTCCACTCTCCAGGTTGTCGTCGTCTCCTGAATGCCTGAAAATAATAAGCCACTGCCACCCAACTTGATCTCATCCAATGTATTCTTCATTATCAACCTTGAGTTGGTCAATGTAGTTTGTTCTTCGGCGTCCACTCGCATATAAATGAAAAGTATGATATTTGAATCACCTTCTTGGAGCCAGACTTGTCGCGATCTTTGGCTCCATTGCACCTCAGTTTTGTGATCTTTCGCCGCCACCACTTCTTGCAATTTCCTTCGAGCTTGTAGCTCCGTGGCTGAAAGCACCCGATCATCCTCCAATCTATCCAGCGAGGGTGTATTAATCAAAGCATCACTTCTTCTCTTTTCCCGATCCTCCTTTACTTGCATTTTGAACTCTCGCATCCAAGTTCTAAGGTTTTTAAATCTATCATGTAATGTCCTAGTAGCCGAGCTTGACAGTGACATTTTATTCCATTGTTTACCTAACTTTTCTTTAAAGCCATCCTCAAGCAATTATGACTTCTCGAATTTAAAATAAGAACCAAAGCTTCCATAATTATTGGATTGCCATATCAATGGAGTATGGTCTAAAAATAGCCGCTACAAAGCCTTTGCTCCTACTAGTGGATAAGTCTCTAGAAGTTCAACAGAACTAAGGAACCTGTCCAATTCGGACCTTGCACTTGATGAAGGTTCAAAGCTTGAACTTCTTCAAGTATATCTACAATTTGGAACAGGGAAATATGATAATCCATGCTCATCAATGAAGTCACGAAAGGCCTCTGTCCCGCTATCTCTCTCCCTTCTTTGTATCGGTCAGTCTTCTAACTCCAAAGTTATGTTGAAGTCTCCTCCTACAAGCCATGAGTCTGTAAAATCTGACTGCATAATTCGCAACTCCTCCCACATCTCTCACCTTCTTTCTTCATTTTGAGGGCCATACACACACGATATCAAGACTCTTGCCCCATTCGTCCTTCGGGAAAGAATGACAGAAATTGAATGGAAAGCCGTATGGGCTGCCTCTTTTTTAAACACTTCCTCCCACCATCAGATTAAACATCCCCCTGACCGCCCAATCACATTTAGAACTTCGAATTCATTCAAAATGTCCCACCAATCTAGAGCCATATTTGCTGATCACAATATGTTAGTTTTATCTCTTGTAACATGCCACATCCACACCCCATATCTTTAGGTATCTATCGAGAGATGATCTTCTTTCCCTATCACCCAAACCCCTTAGATTCTATGTTATCACTTTCATTTGGATAATGTAAGACCCCTTGTCACCATTGATCTTGTGAGGACACCCACAGGTTCCTGCACCTTCGATTTATTCTTTTATGTCCTTTTGACTTTAATTATGTTGGCTATAGTTCTGTCTCTAATAATCTGGTAACATCTTGTGCCAAACTTTTATCCTTATCTCCTCTTGTCGAACAACCATTTGCTGCATTGCAGAAGGGGAGTCAGTTGGCTCCATATTTGCCACTAGAGTTTCACATTCCACAATTTCATATTCAATCTCCTCTAGTGTGGTCTAGGGACCCATCACTAAGTCTATTGATTTGTCCCCAGGATCACCATCAGCCCAAAGTGATTCTCTGATTTTTGATTGACACGTATTTGGAGTGTGCAACCACGCATCCGAATCAATGGTGTCTAATGATTCATCACATGAATCCACATAATCCACATCTAGCATAGCTTCCTTTCCTTTTATATTCACCCTCCTTATTTGGAATGTTTGTGACTAGTGACGTCAGGACTCCAACATGTTTTTGCTCATTCTCTTGCTCGCACCATCAAAGGGATTAATATGGCATTTTCTTGCTCCTTGATCTCTGCTGATTTTTATGGCATTTTCTGTTGGTGACAGAATACGTGGAATCAGAATTGCATCTCCATAACGACCCACAATCTTCGGCGCATTCACCGAGCACCACTGTTGCATTGCCTTCTCCAACATCGGCCACTGATGCATTATCTTCTACGGCGCTGGACTCACATTCCTGGCCACCACATCGCACCATGATCTCTAGCTGGAAACCTTGTAAAAGAATCCATCACTTCTCAGCATAACTGTTCCAGGCGGCACCTGTTGCCTTGTGTTGAGCGATAATTCTGCATGAATTTCAGAAATGTCCACACATAAATTGCTAGCTTGTCTCAAAGCGTAAGGTGGAAATATTGGGATTACTCTTCATGTTTCTAGTTGCAAACTTCTCATTAGTTTGATGAACAAAATGATGCATCAGCAAAACCACCACAGATCTTATGAAATTTAAAATGTTTAGCTCTGTACAATGAATCTTTACAGAAACTTTGTCCTCAATTTGAGGTATCAGCAAAAACAAAAAAAATATACACTAATAGGAAATATGATTTTTTTCAACTCCCTCCTTTCTTTTTTTTTCTGCACGTAAGAGCTCATCACCACCGTCACCAACAACCCAGTAAGTTGAGTAATTAGCTATGTCAAATAATTCATCCAATCTTTCGAAACATATTTAGTGTCAGCGGGTAATAGACTAGCCGTAAAAATCAATAACAATAAGGGCCTTAGTAACTTTTGGTACAGGAACTGCTTATAGCAGCCTCTATATCGTCGGCATTTGTAGATGGATGGATGTAGTAGTTCAATGTTAGTTCTTCTTTGTTTCTCACCGCGGCACTGTCAAAATTCTTTTCTTAATTACTCCAAGGTGGTTGCTGTGTACTGCATGTTTTTGTGCTCCAGAAGAAACAACCATCCTGAATTTTACTTTCCTTGTTTTCTCCCTGAAACTGTACAGCCACCAGTCAACTCAATTGCAATTTAAAGTTCAAAATCACTCGACATATTCTACTTGACACCTCACCCATGAAAAATAAGATTGGGTGAGGAGTGCAAGAACTCCTTGGACAAACCTATTAAATCAGTTCAATTAACATGCAGAAACTGACACTACTTAAATTAGGTACATGTGAAACTAAACTTTCGTAGTACCTGTTTGAAACAGGTTAACTAAAATCTCTCACAAAACTAGTGTCAGAAAAGAAGCTTTATGATAATCTCTCTCCAGAGTATCCAGTATCAACTTATTAAATGAATCAGATAGTAGTAGAATAATAAGCTTCAAGATCTCATTTATCATATATGAGAATAATAGATCAAGATAGTTGTCTAAGTTCATCATGACTAAGTTTTCGTCTAGACACCTCAAATTCTTTTAACAAAGTGATGTGAAAATGCAACTAGAATTTCACCTTTTTGGAACCATGATCTCCTAACCGCTTGACGAATGTGGCGTTCATGCTTTTGCAAAAGTTCATCAACCTTATGGGATTGAGATAGCAGTGGTCCCGAGAACTCAACTCTGTCACCTTGATCCCCATAGCCCTGAGAATTTTTATGAGGTAAATTACCAGTTCAGGCAAACTGTAGAAGCAAAAACAGCAAAATTAAATGTATACCGAGATTTTATGTCTCATTGACACTCGATCTCCCTTAAATACTTGTGACAAATCCTGAGAATTATACATCTCCGTATGAAATGAATCTGGATGTTCCACCTGCGACCATTTCTTCATAATGGCATTCTTCGCTAACTCATATGATTCATGACCTTTGGAATTACTATGGGCATCGTTCACATCTCCATTTTCTTGTTTCTTGGAGTTGACACTGATTTTGGTCGATAAGTCATTGGGTGCATCCACTGCACCAGAGAAATGATTTCTTGAACTAGGCTTAACCTGAGATCTGCCGTAGGCATTTTCTTCTCTCAGTCTCTTTGCCCAAGCAAAGCCACTGGAAGCAGGAACGTGTAAAGGCCCTGAAAAAGCAATGCCTTCCCTAGAGTCATGCTTGATGTGATGACCCTCTCGAGGTCTAATTGTTGGCATAGGCTGCAGGTCAACGAATAGTCTGGTTTCACCATTGACTCTACCAACATCTTGCTTTACATCAGTTCTATTGACCCCATTAGCATTGACTTGTGAATCCTGGAAAGTAAAATCAAACTTATAAACTGATAATCCTTTTGCTTGCCTGCATCTACTATGTGAAAGAATTCACACCAACTGAAAAACAACAATACCTCCTTGGCATCTGCTAGTTTGTGCGTCACAATTGGTTCACCCAATGCTCTAGATTCTCTGGGTGGCCTTTGTGCAGGTTCTGCACCACGTGCTCTCCCTGCAAATCTTTTCCTGAAGTAGGAACACACATTATTATAATGACTATAGATCAACTGTCTTACTTTGACAATTTAATCTCAGCTACGAAATTCGACAACACTTGTCTCATGAAAGAAAGGAAAATGAGAAAAACTTGAGAAGTACAAAAAAAAAGAATAGTAAAATCTAGATTCTATCACTGGCTCAATTGAGAGCTAAGATTTAATGTTAAAAACTTGATATTTCACAAGAAGAAATACAAGAAGGGAAAATAATTTTGAAATTGTCTGGATGAGTAAGCAAAATATTTTCTCAAGAAATTGTAGTTACGAGTTTTCAGATGCATTGTGGGACTTCAATCTTTGCAAAGTGGAGCAGATTATAGTTCTGTTACGCCATCAATATTACATAAAGCTTTCTCCCAGGTCGAGTATCATAAAAAGAGCCCAAGAGAATATCTTGGAAATTTTTAGAGAAAATGCCAGTAGAATATACCTCTGTGATTCTTCACGAGCCTTTGCATCAATCTCTTTGCAAGGTGGATATCTTGGAAGACTTGAAGGTTCACAAGCATAAGGCTTTGTTCGAAAATACTAAAAAATCAAACAGATAAAAACCAAAGGGTGACAACCTTGATTTTCACCAGTGAAGAAGAGAATCCAACTTCAAAACCAATGGGATACAAGAGTTAAATGCGAAAAAGGGGAACCCGAAATGTACACACCTCAGATCCAAGAGCAGTTGAGGCAGTGCAGCGATTGTATGGTTCAACAGAGAGAAAAGCTTGTAGCAAACTAACAGCACTTGCAGGTAGTTTTCTGAAAGTCTCCGGGAGACAGCTATCATAGGGACGATGTGGTTTGAATAAAGTAGCATGAGGCAACTTGGACTTCTTCCAGTACTCATCTGGGGGAGATCCGCAAAGTTTAAAGATCTTATGTAGCTGTTCGACCTGATAAAACAGAATAAAATGACATGATAAACTTTTAGCTGACAAAATAAATGAATAAAAACCAGTGCACCATGTAAGGTGGCAAAGCTTGAAATTATAGCTAACAATTAAGGTCATCCAATTGTTCTACAAATATGCAATATCAACAAATATATAAAATGGCCCATTTCATATACTCTTGCTTGACTCTCGAGTGTACAGGAGGGTTTTGTGACCCCATTTATGCAAAATTTTCATCTTGATGCATCAGAATTCTTTGCCAAAATCTTTTGACCTTTAGCAGCCTATACCATACAAGAAAATGTAATGTTGCGGCAACCAGTGATTACATGAGGAATACAAGATGTGGTTGCAAATCATCTCAAATGATATTGATATATATGATAAAGGAAAATATGCCAATATCATTTATGCATTACAGCCAATGTAAACAATTCTCCATTGTCAATGTATGACTCTGCTACAAGAAACAAATGCATTCTAGAAAGGAACTGATCAAACTCATGAAAATGAAGAGTTTTTCACAAAACTCCATGCAAAAAACTGTTTACCTCAGTCCTTCCTTGCAAAATAGGTCTTCCAGTAAACATTTCTGCAAATACACAACCAACACTCCACAAGTCCACAGATTCTTCATAGTCAGTTGAACCCAGCAGAAGTTCAGGTGGACGGTACCATAGAGTTACAACACGGCTAGTTAGTGGTTGTTTATGTCTTGGATTGAAGAAGTTGGCCAAACCAAAATCAGCTATTTTTACAATTCCCTGGTTATTAACTAGAAGATTTGCTCCTTTGATGTCACGGTGAATAACACCACGTGAATGACAATGTTCAAGTCCAGATAGAAGCTGTTGCGTGTAGCACTTTATCTGCAATATATAAATGCAAAGAATAAGTCAACCGGACATGAAAAGAACACTCATTTTATTACCAAAAAAGGAAAGAAGCCATTGACACACCTGTGGTTCACTAAGCTTGATGTCAGGAGACGACGACAATCCAGCAAGATCATGTTCCATATATTCAAATACAAGGTATAAACTACATGATAACCGAGAAGTAATTAGGCCTTCCAATTTCACTACATTGGGGTGGTCAAGCTTGCGTAAAATTTGTATTTCTCTTGCCATAAATCTGACACTCTCTGGTTCATAATTATCAAATCGCACTTTCTTCAAGGCAACAATCTTCCCAGATTCGAGATCACGTGCTCTAAACACACTGCTGTAAGTACCTTGTCCAATCTTGACACAAGTTGAGCCGAAAATAATCAGAGAATATCCATGGCGAAACCAATAACTAAATTCAACTAGCCAAACATTCTATCAATTTTCAAAAGTTCAACTGCTTCAAGTTTTCCTGCTGTATATGTATGCAACTATTTCAGTAACTTATGAATTCAAAACATATTGAATTTGCATGTTCCTGTTACTTCAGTAGCTTCACATATGCCAATTAGGAAAAGAGACAAGGTGGACCAGTGGGAGCAAGTAGTGGTAACAATCAAAGGAAAAGGACACTGTATCTGTCGGCATTGTTACACTTGTACTAAAATGATTATTAGGATTGAACATGTGAAAGGAATAGAGGCAAACTTTTTAAGAAAGTAAAGAATGTAGCTTAAACTTCTATAGAAGGAAGAGTGCATCAGAGGAAATAAATTCCGCTGCGTATTGAGACAAACAGAATCAAAGTTTTTACTACCGCAATTCCGATTAGGGGGGATGCTGTACAGTTAGAAGGCAAAGGGAAATAGATGGGCCGGTATGAGAAGCGACATTTTCATTTGAAGAAACTAAAATGAGTAAATTAATGCAGCATGGGTTTATCAGCATCTAAGAGATTATATATGAATTTTAATCAAATTACAAAGAACAGTCCTTGAATGCCTTTGTTATACCAGGGATGAAATTATAACCCATAAAGGTAATTGCTTCATAGGTGGCCCATTTATACATAGCAAAGAATTTCCATGAACAAGGGGAAGGCAAAACAACGCTAAAATGGACAGACATAGATGATATGCATTCTTATCAAGATTGATGCCATGATACCTATTTAGCTATCTATCTCCACCTAAAAAAGTCATTTCATGATACGAGAGTGCAGAATCTAAATGCACAAACAAGTCTCCATTTATCACTTGGTGGCATAAACCATTTATTCATTTAGCAGATGCTCTATGATCAAAGTTCTACAAGAATTTTGTTAATAATAACAAGAATAAAAGATTAAGAAAAAGAAATTTCAAATCTAAAAGAATCCATCGAAAACACAGAGCATAATGGTCACGGCGCCATTACCTTCTCCAACTTTTCAAAGGAATCGGCTTTCAGAGGTACCCAGCCCTGTATCGCCTCCCCCGCCACTGCGCTGAGCCAAGCAGGCCATCCGGCGGCGACCTGCTCCCCTTCGATGTACTTGTGCAGATTCCCAAGTCGGAAGTTACGCAAGCTGGCGTCATTGGCACTACCCTTGCCGGACGCCTCCTGCCCAACGGCATCACCACCGAGGACGCCACCACATTCCTCGTCTTTCCTCTCATCCTTCTTCTCTGGATACCCGCCCCGGTACCGCAGAGAGGACGTCAAGATGGCCGCCTCCGATCGCGCCTCGTCGTCTCCGCGATGGCGAAGGCTATGACGATGGTCTCGGAGGACGCCGGAGGAGTCAATTGTTGGGGTCACCGAGCCCGCATTCTTGGACGCGACGCAACCCATATCACCGCCCGGGGTTCCTCCTCCTCCTCCTCCTCCTTGCCGGCATCGGCCGGAGAACCACCGAAAGAAGCCCCGGGGTCAAGGTAGCGGGCGGGACCCCGAGACCAGAAGCGGCAGAAAGAATTGGACGCCACAAACACAAATGAGGCCGCAAGGGGAGAGGCGAAGGGTAAAGAGGAGATCGCGGGGAGGGCGCGAACTACCCTAAAAACAGAAAACAGCTGAGATCTTGGAGCTCCCTCTGATCACAAACTGCTGCCCACAAACCTAAAAATAGCAGAAGGCGAGGACGCTGTGTTCCGTCTGATCCCAAGCTGCCACAGCCTGTCTCAAAGAAATAAAAGGTGGGATTTTGGAGCTCCAATCGATCACGAAGTGCCACAGAAACAGGAAAAGATGGGTTCTTGGAGCTCCATTTGATATCAAAATGCTACAAACTGTCCCCTGCAACTCGCAAAGGTGAGACCTTGAAGCTCTTTATAATCCCAATTCGCTACAAACCGCACTAGGAACATAAAAAAAGATTGGATCTTGGAACTCTTTCTTATCACAAATTTGTTAAAATCATACTCTTTGTACTGATACTGTCTCCTCTTCTCTTTTTTCGTTATTCTTTTTTCTTTGCGAGAGTAGCAGGAGATGGGGAATAATGTTGTTTTATAAAGCAGAGGAAGGAAAGAAGAGGAGCCTCTCCAAGTCCAACGCGGGATTGTTTAAAGATGGAGGGAGGATATGATGATGATGTAGCAGTTGAAAGGAAAAGTTTTAAAAGATGATGGCACAATGCAGCCAACTCTTTTTATGTATTCTGCAGAGCTTCCGCCATACGAGTAATTAAGGGCTCCTGACCAAGAAAAAAAATGGTGAGTTCTGTCTTCGTGTTTGTTATGATGGCAATATCATTATTATACTTTGGTGCTGCAATTTATTGGCCACAATATGCTCCATTTATGTCTTATTGTAATTTTAACACTTGGATTGGGTGTAGGTTAACATGGCAGTGAGAGAAGTAGCAACAGGGGAGTAAGAAAGATGGATGGCTTTATCAAGTCAAACTGTGAGGTAAGTGGAGAGAAATAATAGTTTTTTTTTTAAATGAGATTAGTTTAGATCAAGGGGGGCTAAAGAAATCAAGGGAAGTTTTTTTTCTATGTTCATTTTTTTTCTTCTGTCTCTTCACCTTAAGAAGATTTAATTTATCGGAGTACAAAATGTGAAAAGACATTGGATCACAAGGAAGGTGCTCTAAATGGGTTCATAAAGCCACAAAACAGATTTATTTTCTGTGTATATGGGAGAGTCAAAGACTACCAATCAACTTTGAAATGGAAACTTCTACTTTGGAATTTGACTGTGCGATCTTTCTATTTCGATGTTCAATTTACTGCATACTTGGTTATAAAACATATCATTAATTAGTATTGATGGAGGTGGTGATGGCTGTGGGGGTGTGGTGGTTGTAGTAGCAGCAGCAATGAGAGGGTTGAATTGAGTGGAGTTGAGAGGACCTAAATAAACAAAAAAGACTACTACAAGGGGGGACAACAGCACACATGAAGTGGTGGTGCTGTCTTTTTATCTTCCACTGTGGTTTGGATCCTTTTTAAGAGCATCAATTTAAGACTTTAACTTTGTGTCCAAAGCTCTGCAAGTTATGTGGGTTCTTCTTCATGGTAAAAAGCTGGTGATCATGGTAAAAGGAAAAGTGAAGGCTTCAAAAGATGACTTCGAGATGCCACCAAACATGGCAATCAAACCTTGATGGAGAGGCAGCAGCCATGTTGCATCCTATGATTTCAAACGTCACCTTGTCTTATGATTAGTATAAGATTACAACATAAAGTATGGATGCTTGTAAAAGATTACAAGATAAAATATTCATGCTTATACAAGATTGATGATATCTATATGGCACATAGTAGAAGAAAACAGTGCATTGTACGAGTCAAAACATAGAGCCCCGGATCCATCCACTATTACTACTCATGCTCCATTCTTGTCTACCTCATCATTACTGTCCAGACTCCAGAGGTTATAACTTTGTTTTCTTTAGCCAAATCTCCCACCATCAGCCATTAAAATGAGATAGAGAACATGAGGTGGGGTTTGCCTGCTTTGGGATCATTGGATTTGGAAGAGCCATATGTCTATCTAATTGTGGGCTCTCACTGCAGAGAGAGAGAGAGAGAGAGAGAGAGAGAGAGAGAGAGAGAGAGAGAGACGAATTTATTATACGGAGGATGAGATTTGCTGATTCATCAACCAAAACCAAACACATTGGACTCTTCCCGTGATTGATGCTCAAGCACAGCTTATTCGTTTTTTCTGCAATCATCATGGCATTCATGTTGCTTCTCCACTGAACAAAAACAATAATCTTGATTCAAGGGGAAATGATGATTGGATTCTTATCAGAATTCAGCAAAAATCATGTGATTAAAGACACCAAAAATACATCTGATCAGGAATGACATGGTGACCTCTCAAGAAACCATGCAGTCTTGATGCATAATTGAAGGCCAACCAACCTGTGACCCAACAGCTTTGTTTCCCCCATGTTCTTTCTCCCTTCAACATATTTCTTTTGTTTTGTGTGTTTTGATGGCAACAAATGAGGAATACACTCCTTTTGGCATCTGCAATCATCTCAATTTTTCTCACCCATTTTTTTTGTTGGTATATGTGTAATGATACAAACTGGCGTAGGGTCGCATACAGCTGCTCCATTTCGTCCAGGGTCATGCCTTCAAAGGTCTATATGTAAGAATCTAAGACATTCCCTCATCATAAATGATACGAAAATAGTACACTAAACAAACCCAACAAAATAATCAGATGTAGATGCATGAAATAAGACATGTCATGAGAACTCTTTGTGTCATCATTCATTGGCCAGAGAAATCAAACCATTTTTTTGTCATGTTTAGGACTGACTCCTTTGACAAGGAGATATTGAGCTCTGGTGTTATTATAGACCTTAATAAGCTTTCAATGATCATGTTGGAAAATGTCATAGAAGACCTTTTTTTTTTCTCTACTGAAACCAAGATAATAATGACTGTCAGCAATCAAGGTTGGACTTTTTTTCCTGCTTGAAATGTATGTTCAGATTTTGTTTATTAGCAGAAAACTTGCAGACTCATGTCCTTTGACAAATGTTAGATGGAGTAGATGGGAAGATGGCCAGCCTCGTTTATTAATGAGATTGTGATCTCTCTTTCCACAAATTTGACTCCATCTACCCCGTCCTTAGTATATATTTATATGGTTGTCCCCCTATCCATCCATGCACATTCTCCATTAATCACTAGCTCATTTTGGTTTCTGAATTGACATCTTGAATCTTGAAGCCAAAATCAATCAAAACTTTGTTCCTCTGCAATGCATTAAAAGAAAATTTATTATGTGATTAAATAGAAGTCTGGAAAGCATCCAATCAAGCCCAATAGTGGTCGAATCTTAGCTCACTATCAAGAGAGCTCTAATCATCTGAATTAGTCAAAGGCTGGCTAGTATCTGTTCTGAAATATCAGGGTTAACACTGAAAAAGAAAATTAATTTCTTGGTTCACAGGCATGCAAAATGGAGCAAGATCGCAGAACCTCGAGCACAAAACAAGATTCCAGGTTATAATATGAAACTTTGCCACATTATTTTCTTGATCACATTAATGTTCACGGGCATGGAAATGGGACAAAGAATAATTAAGGATATCAATAGGTCTCTGTGAAGACATGAAACCTCCCTATTTGATTCACCACATTTCTTTGTTGAGGACCATATAGAAAGGTCTTCAACACAGATAACTGTTTTAAAAAATTGCCTTGACCTATAATTTAAAACCAGGTAAAACTATGCATGACCACTCATTGTTATATGGTGTTTTAGATCGAAATCCAAGAGAGAATTTTCTGCCAAGATATATCACTGTCAACATCTCTAAAAAGTGATTTGCAACAATATTAGCACATATCAATATGAAGAAATACTCCATCACTAAAAATGACTCAATGATTGATTTTTATTGGTAGATGCATATGTAATTGCATTACCATAGTAAACACTGGCTTGGGTGAAGAAAAGGCAGACAAAAAAAGAAATTCTTACAAATGAGCAAAAGCTAGATATAAATATAGGAAGAAACTATAATTGTAACGTCCTCAAAATCAGACCTTGCCACCTGACAAAAATCTTGACTTCGGGGTCGCTACCGTCATATATTAGTGACTTGATTTGACCAATTCATTGGTCAACACTATGTACATATCAATGCGGAAGCCAATTTTTAATTTATATAATCAGGACATATCCCATGTGCAAGTCATCCATCACGAATATCATCACGCTACCGTTGCGCAATCATCTATTTGTACCTATTTTCCTGCAGGATCAAAATGCAGGGACGACAATCCTCCCATGAGCTATAAAGTCCAATATGTAAAGGATAATAATTCAATAGGATAAATCATATACGAAGATATCAGTAAAGGAACATGTTCTATCATACAATTATTATAAAACATTATCTTTACTTTCAATTTCTTTACCTTTTTCTTTCAGTGACATCAGTCCATCATTATCAATCTCTTTCATATTTTATTTCAGTAACAATGACATGAACATCAGTTATAATATATCAGTATGTTCATGTTCAGTTCATTATTCTTATTTTCACTAATCTTGGTAGCGTCTTTTAATTCAATCAGTAATGAGCAATTAACAGTATATGAAGATTCCAGCGATCCGTCGTCATAACGGCTAGCTAGGCCATGGGGTCAACCCTAGACCCATCAGTAAGTCTTCATCAGAAGTAACAGTAACAGTTGAACAAGAAGAAGTCAACAATACTTCATGAAGAATTGATTGTTGCTTCTTAAGGAACCATTTAACAGTAACAGTAACAGTAATCCGCTGGGGCCTTCCTCTTCATGTTACAAGTTCAAACACAATCATTAACATCTTTTACTCTTCATTCGCCTATTATACTAAGTTCACGTGGGAGCATACTAATCCTACCTCAATCAAGTTCAATCAATCAATAACCATTACATCAATCACCCCGTGACACGGCCCGCGTCATGTATGACATGACCCGTGTTGTGTACCGGGTCAAGCGCGTTCAGAACACACATTTCAATCATATCTTTTCAACCCAGCAACACGGACCGTGTTTGAGTAACACAGACCGTTTTGTCCGCCTTTCTTTAGAGTTCATATTTTATTCAGGGAGAAGGCTCAGTACGCGTCGGAGAGGGACGCGATCATTTTGTGGCTTCGTTAGGATTCGTAGAGCACAGCCCGTGTCACACGGCTCGTGTCAAGGTGACGCGACCACCCTTGGCGTGTTTCATGCCAACACGCGAACCGTGTCATAGGGAACACGGTCCGTGCCCGGTACAAATTATTCATTAAATCATTATTTATTTCTTATCATTCTTTTACTTTATCATACTTATATGAAAAACCCTAAAGTTGATCCTCCTAGTTACATACCTCGATTTTGTATCGATTTTGTTCGCCGCAATGATGAAATGACGTGGTCAAGCAAGTACGATTCGGCCCGTGTCCTACCCGGACACAACCCGTTTTCTTTGTTCTTCACGGTGCTCCGACGCCTGGTTGCAATGCGATCTGCTTCCTTCTTTGTCCCGTGCAACACGGTCCACGTCCCATGTGGACACGGTCCGTGTTGGTCCTCCATGAACCGCGGCGCCGAGAGAGAAAGAGAGAGAGAGAGAGGGAGAGGAAGAGAGAGGAGAGGAACTTCAGATGCCTTTGGTTTGAGAGAGAGAAGAAATTATGGGGTGATGGGAGGGATTGGATCCTATTTATAGGGGAGAAAATTCATCCCTAGATGGAGTTTGAATGCTATTAAAACTATAACTTTATTTATAATTTTAAAAAATAATCTTCCATATGATTAGGATTTTTTTAAAATAGTCAACATAGAATTAGGAATATTTAATTGACAAAAAATATAATAATTTGATTTCAATTCAAACTCTTTTCTTAATCTTAACCAACTATATCTTTCTTTATCATATATTATCTCCTCTTTATTTTATTTTTATTTATTTACAAAATCTGAGGTGTTACAATAATTGTTGCAAGAGCTGGCTATTCTGAATGCATATATAATTGCATTACCATAGTAAACACTGACTTGGGTGAAGAAAAGGCAGACAAAAAAGGAAATTCTTACAAATGAGCAAAAGCTAGATATAAATATAGGAAGAAACTATAATTGTTGCAAGAGCTGGCTATTCTGAATGCAAAATAATATGTTCATTTGGTGTAAGAAATATTTTTTAAGAGGAATCTTACCCAGTTTCTTCTTCTGCCAGATATCATAAATGAGGGAAATATACAATACAATTCTTGTTCTTGTGGTATAAATATAGACACTGATTTACAACAGACCGCTGGTAACACCATGAGCAGAATCTAATACCAATCTGCAGATCAACTATAACCAACAAGGCAGCATCAGCAGACACATAAATAGCATATACAAAAGGAAAACATTTCGAAAGGGCTCAGCAACAAGAACTTTGAGTTCCAATAAACCCAAAGACGTTGCTGCTGATTCTTTCCTGAGCTTACTTCTCAGCCTTTCTCAGGTCGAAGTAATACAGCCTGTTAACAAAAAATACCAAACATACAAAATCTGAAACTATGTGATTTCATGTTCTTCTTTAAGTTGTAGAACCCCAACTGGACGGCCATCACTGTTGTTGAAGTTTGCATGCCTAAGGGAAGATTGGTTAGGTCGCACAGCAATGGGGGCCAGAACTGCACCAACTATATTGTGGCTGCTATTCCTAGCAGCTGGCACATCATGGTTGTGTTTTCCCTCATAAGTCGTTATGACAGCCTTGGGGTCTGTGGAAGATCTCTCAATATGCTTCCGCACATTGCATCCTGCGAAAGTACACTTGTAATAGCTCCTGCATTGAATTAGTAAGAATTAATTATGAACTGAGAAAATTTGAACATACCATAAAATACAGAACATGCTTGAAATATTTTCCATCAATTGCAATACACAAGCCCATACTTTCTAGTGTTAGAAGTAGACAAACAATGGACACACGAGGCGAAATCATTAATACCCACACATTAGACACTTCAAGAATTTTGACTAATGTATACTTGCTTGGAGAAAATGGTATAAAAGTGTATATTCCCTCATTTTCTCTTATTTGAAAAATAAGTCATTGAAAGTGAGTTTCAATTTAAGTATTCAACTGAAAGGAAAGAGCAAATTAAAAGAAAACGGTTTCGTTCTAAAATAAAGAGAATTCATTTTTCCATCATAGTCTCTTTCATGTATATAAAATAATAAATTTGAATTAGTTAGCTTATTTTCTTATATACAGTCGAACACAGTAAAATTTAATGTTTATAAAGTTTATTTTCCTCCTCAACTTATTTTTCACAAAGCATTTTTAACCTAAAATCAGGTTTCATTTATATAGTTAAGTTAGGATAAATATTCGATGTGAACACCAAGACAGTTGGGTTGGTGTTAATTCCTCTCCTGCAAGTCTTGTTGCATATAACAAATGAACTTCATGTACTTCAGCTCAATTTCTCTTTCTATTCATTGAGGATGGTACTGTGGATGTAAGTTGTTGGGGATTAACTTCCTCGATGGAAGAACTCAAACCAATGTATAACAGCATTCGCAGACACCAAATATACTGATTTGAGAATCAAGTCTCGTGATGGAAATCAAGTCAACATGACAACTTAAGAATACAAGTGCTCAGTTCTGTATTGATGGTTTTCTTTACCATAATGGCATTCATAAATTAAGAACATATCATTTCAGATCAAAAATAATAAAATACTCTAAAAGAGTAAACATTCAATCCAAGAAAAACTTATTTTCAAATATAGATTTCTAGTTTCAGTCAAACTCTAGCGATCATTGTATTGAATATTCAAATTTCCAGTTGCCTCTACATGCCCTTTCGTTTCTACTCTTGATTGGCATGCCTTACAATATCTTGAATACTATATGCTTCTCCAATTCTTGCAAACTGATTGAACTTTTTTTTTTCTACAATGGTTGATGGGGTTTTGATGGTTCTGTGATCGCTCTAGTTCCTTTAAGAAATGTTTAGATTTGTTTGCTTCTAGACAGCAATGATAGTTCAAACAGCTAGATGTCTTCATTCTCATCTCTTTATCCCCCTCAATGGAAGTTTGAGTTCTCCAAGTAACTGAGCAGTGGTCAAAGCTATTCAATAACAACAACAACAACAACAACAAAAACAAAGCCTTATCCCACTAGGTGGGGTCGGCTACATGGATCATACGACGCTATATTCGTTGATCCATGTTCATGAGATTCGACGAGGTTTTACGTTGGCTGTCGAGGCCTAACACAACCCTCCTCCTTTATCCGGGCTTGGGACCGGCTATAAACATAGGCGGAGTTGGTCAAAGCTATTCAATATTTCAGAATAAAATTTCTATATTGCATTATTGGTATGACAAAGAATATCTCTGAGCACACTCTAATTCCTGAACTTGATGAGGTATTGCTGAATTTATTTATAAATTATCAGATTCTTGTCTTTCCGAAAGTGCAATCTTATTTCTAGTATTTAAGAAGTAGAGCTAAAAGATAATCAGATCCTTGGCTCATGAATCAAAACCCTTGATTTTGGACTGCATTAGTGAAGCTGGGTACATTCAGGGCCTGGACATACATCTAGGAGAGAAAGGAAATTAATAATCCGCCAGCACCACTAGAGAAGAAATAGGCCCATTCAGGTCCAATAGGGAAAGCCAACCAAATAAGCAAAGAGGTTTATCCTGAAAAGTACCCTATGAATGCACAAATACTCCAATATAATAAGGTGAATGAGATCCTTCTTCAAAAAATGAGGTGAGTGAGCTCCTCTCTTTCTTCTGAGATGTTATCCTTCTCACTAAGAGATTGACCCAGCACGAGATATTGGCAGGGCAAAAAATAAAGTACAATAAACATATTTAAAAATAAAAACTATATTGTAATAGTTAACATTTAATGATAAATTAATTTCAAATTATGGTTTAAAAAAACTAAATATACTATATCATGTAACATATCCGAAAAAATGTCATTGCTCTTCTGAATCTCAAAAGAAAATTTTCAGCAATTATTCTTCTCAAAAGCAAAGTTTCAAACTTCATCCTTAAGCACTTACATCGTTAAGTTCTTAGAAGATCCATGTATCTCCATAGATATAAAAAAGAACAACAGAAATCACACAACAATTTGGTAAATCATGTGAATTTCAACTGTCAAATAACTTTTAGCAGAACTATTAAAATTGCCAATTTTCCATATCTTAACAAAAGGGCTAAATACCACAATGATATAACATATAGTATGTCTACTTTGTTTACAATTATCCTTCGCTTGTAATGAAGGCAACCATACAAGTAAGAAGCAAAAATAGTACCTTGGGTTAGGATTTCCTTTGACTACTTTTTGTCCATATTTGCGCCATCTGTAACCATCATCCAGAAGATCAACCTCACTAGTTGTCTGCACTACTATCCTAGGCTCTGTCAATGTTCTTTGGGAAGAAGCTGATATGTTCCTATTCATCATAAAGATATTTTCATTGTCTTATGCACAATTAATGTAAATCATTTCCTAACATTGTTTATACACACCGTCGTTTATGATCTGGTTCACTTTCACCTGCCTCATCAGCCTTGATGTCTGCCACATCTTCATTATCAGTTGAACCAGACAATTGTTCGGCCATCCCATAACCTATTTCTTGTTCTCTTCGAGAAAGTGCAGCAGCGGAAGCTGTATGATTTGTTTTTTTTAAATTCTCATGATGTCCTGGACCTGTTTCTGATATATTAAAGTTGTCATGATTCCCATTAATCTCATTTGAGCCACTAAGCATATTACCACCTTCCTTGGCACGCTTATTTGGTGTAGGCCGTGGATGATTATGTTGGCCCTTGTAGATTATTTCGGTAACTTGCCCATCTTCAGAACGTTCTAACTTTTTCTTCACTGGACAATTTGGATGGGTGCATTTGTAATAGCTTCTAGGGAATTCACAACCCTTAACTATCTTCTGCCCATATTTTCGCCAATTATAGCCATCATCTGCAGGTTTATCAATCATGATACCTGCAGGCTGAGATATTTGATCGGATTTGGATTCCTCCACAGATTCAAATGTGGTATTATTTTTTTGTAAAGTAGGGATCTCTTGTGTTGGTTGCTGTACCAAAGTAGTTGTTGTTGCAGTCAATAGAGGAGATGGAAATTCTCTTTGACTTGGAATTCTAAATGGAGACAGTGCCGCCTGAGCAGTGACTTGAGCTAGGGCCTCCTGGTGTGACATTCCAAAGTTACCCTGCAGAAATTGCAGTGAGCTGTCTAGTGAACCACTGTTGGAGTTATACAAGTAAGTGATTTCACAGAAAAAGATAAGTACTTCATTTATGAGTTAACTGAAAAAGGCCCTCAGTCCTCAACTCCAAGTCTAACATTAACCACTTGTTAGTTCTAACTTGTAATTCTTCTAAGACAAAAAATTGTTATGTGGTTGAGATGATACTGTCACAAGGAAAATGAACTTTCATTCTTCAATCAATTGTCACAAAACAATGCTTCATGTCACTGGCGTGTATAAATAAAAATGTCATGTCTATGAAACTATTTTCTGCGACTTGCTCTGCAGAGCCAGTGAATTTTGATCTGTGGTTTAGTATGTTGAAATTCATGGTGTTGATAGCAAAATAATATAAAGACTCGTGCCCATCATCAAAAGGGTCAAGTTTTTGGATGACAGCAAAAGACAGAAGGGAGTGTAATATGGATCCACAGCGTAGCAAGTAGTATCTGACTTTTATCTCAACAGTAGGAATCAGACATTCTCATAAGACTTCATCGAGAAAAATGGTACAACTAGTAAGACATGTTCTCAGTTACGGTTTAATTGGCCTCTAAAGCGTTGATAGCATAAAAATTCTTCCATTTTCGTGGGTTTTCTGTGTAAAGGTTGCATTTTTTTTATACAATCCTGTGTATACCATCAAAATAGGCAGAAAAACTTGACATGAGTGCAAAATCCAGGAAAATAGGCAATTAAATTTGTCGCACTTGATCAAAAGCAACAAATTTGGCATCAAGATTTTTCATGAACTCTTACTTACCAGGCCAGACGAAAAGAATGCTGGGGAATCGAGCAAGCTCGTAGGGCTCAGCCCCGGCGGCACCATGAACAACTGCGGCTGGGAAACCGCCAGGCTTGGCGGCCGATTCTGCCCCAACCTCACTCTCCCGCCTCCCCCGGCCTCGGCTGCCGGGCCTCCTCCAGGGACCTCTTTCTCCTGCCCGCCGGACGACCACTTCGTCGACGTCGCTGTCGCCGTGGCCGCCGCCACCGGCGAGTTCATCGCTCCCGCCAGCAGCTGCGAGAAGGAACGGCAGTCCGAGTCGGGGTCGTCCGCAAAGAAGCTCGACACCAGCGTCAGCGGCCCGGGACTCGCCTCTTCCGCGCCGCCGCCAGCTACTCCTCCGCCTTGGAACAGGCTCGCCATGGAGGAGCGCGGCGGCAGGATCAGAGTCGGCCGGGGCGGCGGCGCCGCCGTCCTCGGCGCCTGTTTACTATGTGTGATTAGTGCCATATAATTTGTAACGCTGCACATACACAATAAAATCTAAAAGAAAGAATATATTTAGACATGATTCAAATGCAAATTTATAAAAAAAAATATCACAATAAAAAAGATAAAAATAAATATGAGACTAAAATTATAATACTATAATAAATTTAAGTAAATATATAATTATTAAGAAACTAAAAATATAGTAAACAATTGTAGTAAATATAAGAATGAGTAAAAAAATATATTTTTTTATTCAATATATATGTATCCAAATTTTAATTTTTTTTTATTTTCACCAACGAAAAAGATTATGATTTTTGTCAAATAGCTCAAAATTATTTTACTTCCAAACATGTTAATTTCATCCACAATACTTTGTCCTTTATCTGTCATCCGATTTTCCCATTGAAATCATGCAACAACACTAGTAGTTATATCCATTGGCCAAAGGTTAAAATCTTGGTCCACCAGACTAATTTTGACCTACTTAAACGTGACGATTACTTATCATTTCCCTTAAATCCATTGGTTATTACTTCCACATTTCATTCATGGATTATTTGTTTACTTTCTATAAAATAAGGAAAAATATTTTATCATAAAAAAATCAAACAATCTCAAAAGCTTTTAAAGATGCAAACTAGCCGCGTGGGTTAATCGGACGTGCTTTTAAGAAAATAAACTTTTGTTATTCTAAAGCAAGATCAGCTAAAGTCACCTCCAAATATTTCTTGTCTAAAAATAGCACTCTTCGGAAGTTCTTGCAAAAGTTTATTTCGATATTACTTATGGTAAATGTAAGATTATTCGTTTAAGACGAAATGTGGAGCATCTTGAATTTTAGTTACATCAAAATTTAATTCAAATTATCTAAGATATTAAAGTAGTCTTAAGTCAAACAAAGAAAGTCATTGAAGCATTTTTTTCATTATAAAACACATTTCATTCATGTCCTCGTGTATGATTGGTAATTCTTATTAAATGAGTTAATCATTTTTTCTCCTTTAGGATGATCAATTTCAAATTTATACTTTCATTTTCTTGTTGAGCTATAGTGTGCTATATCATGCAAATTATAAAAATATGAGCATGGCGTAATGACTTATCCATCGATTTATGGACAAAATGATTCCAAATTCTTAGTGGGACTTTGTTTACCCCTTTATCTTCGATGTGTCTATTAGACCGTGATCATCTTCTTATAACCAAAAGCACATTATACAAATTATTAAGAGAGGCTTGAGTACTTAATTGATGTGAATTTTGAATAAATGACACGATCATTTATGATCTTATATGTAACATCTCCAAAAATGCACTTCGCCATGTGACAAAATATCTTTTAAGAGACGTTATCCTCTTATTGAATGGTTGATTTTTTGACTCGTCAATAAAATGCATAATAATATAAAACTTTATCATCAAATGCAGAAGTCTTACATCAATTTCTTATGTCACCAACAAACTATGTCATGACTAATACAATTTAATAAAATATAAATCATAAGAGACACTTAAACCAAGAATCATTAACTATGTGCAAATTGCATCCATCATGAGCATTGATCGCTATCCACACCATTATCATCTATGTAGAGCCTTGACCTACATGATCCAATATATAAAAGATAATTCTCTCGTGAGCTATGATGCTCAATATGTAAACCATAATAATCACATAGATATGACAATTCTTAATAGAATGAATCATAGTATATAAATGGTAAAACGATGAAGAATCATTATAATGTCAGTTAAGAATATCATCTTGTTATTATAAGGCCAAACAATGCGAAAATAATACAAGGCCCATCATGACATAATCTCTATGCAATGAACCCAAACAAATAAGAAATAATCTTAGGCCAATGATAAACATTATCTTTATGCAATGAGGTCAATTATGGAGAATACTCCTACACCAACAACAATAATCTTTACTTTTCATAAAGACTAAATAATGACTAAATCTAATGTCAATATAAGTGATGATCTACATCTTATTTATCTCACTTTGCAAACAACGCTTTGCAAGGCTTTACCTTTCTTTCAATGCAATGCTTAATTTCCATACAATAATCTAAGGGAGCGTTTCTCTAGAAGTAATCTTTCCATATTATCGGTAATGTTATATTAAATTACATGGGCCCACTACATTACCTTGTTCACTTTGTCTTAATTTTACAGTTAATCTACATTGCAAGCAATGCAGATTACCTATGAAGTGGTAATCTGGATTGCCTATGAAAGAGGAGGCAATTCATATTGTCACTTCACAAACAATCTGTTATAATTTTTTTTTCCACATTTGTCCTTTAGAATTTTATTTAATTAAATGATAAAAATAACCAAATAAATAATAATATAATATTTTATTAATTAGTATAATTATTATTAATCAATATAGTAATATTTTTTTATCAATAATAGATTATTGTTATTATTTCTATTAATTTTAATATCAACATTATTAATTAATTATATTTTTTTTGTATATTATAATTAATAAATAATTAAATATTAATTATTTTGATATATAATATTTTAGAATAAGTATTATTATTAGATAATTGTATACTATTTATTTTATATATTTATTTATTTGATGTATAAATTTTATGAGTTTAGATATATGTTTGTAATTCAAGTTTACCTAATTGAAATTAAATTTATAAACTTAACTCTATTGTTTAAGGATATTTTGGTAAAAGTTTTATATTATTCATTAATATTTTTATATAATAAATAAAATAATAAAGATTGCTCTGTACATTGCTAATGCATATTAAACAAAGCAATGTACATTGCTGGTAATTTAATTAGTGGCAATCTTTGTAGAAGGCAATATAGATTGCTAGGTAATGTGGAAAGGTAATGTAGTGAACGCAACCTAATTTCTTTTCTATGAAATGCTCTCATTCAATTCTCTCAATACAATGCTTCCTTTTCATCCAATACTCAATACTCCGGTCAAATGCTCTGATTCAATGCAATATTTTAGTCTATGTGGATTATCTTATTATCTTTGACTTATCTTATTAGTGACTTTGAGGATGACGTTAAAATTTCTCATGAGCTCTTTATAAGTTCGCTAATAAGAAGGTCAATGGTGGTGCATAAATCACGATAATGTTCCACAAAGGAAAGGATGCTCGAGAATCATCTTCATTGCAAGGCGGGAGAAAGTCATGCAACAGAAACTAAGTAGTTGTTTTACCAGTCTCCAACAATGCAATGATATAACTTTGAATCCTAAACTATGCAATGAACGGCGACCTCAACATTTATTTAGTAAATATGATTGACATTTATTTTTTTCACATATTAGTCCTTATTATAACATATATCAAGTACAACTCATCATTTAGGGTTCATAGGAGAATAAAAAAAATTAGTCATACAATTTCATCGACGCGAGCCATGTATAATATGAATGTGGGCTGTGTTCGATGCTATACGGGGCGTGTTAGCGTATGGCATGGGCCTGTACCATCCATGCATTGATAAACTAAATATTTCTTTAAGGGAACATTGGGTGTGTTCATAGGACGCATCAACAGGTTAGCCTTGCGATGCAGAGCATGTCAAGTTCTAACTCGAGCCATGTGTTACCAATAACTTTAGAGGGACATGGGCGTGTTCTTGGCCGCATCAATCCTTTTGACGAATAGCGTGTTCAACACTTATTTCAATTTAACATATACATCTTATAATAATTTAGGGCACAACTTGGTTGTGCTTGGGGCAACACGGGTTGTGTGTAATCATCAATTATTTAATCCAATTTAATATGGAACATGGTCTTCGCATGCAACGACACTAACGTTCCCGTATAGACCCGAACCTTGTTTTACGGTCTAGGATTTTGCCTCTATAAACGCTGGCGTGTGCAAGAAGGACGCATGTCGTGCCTGATCTTCTAAGTCATGTTGTTGACATGGTTTCTAGGGTTTGAACCCTATGGATGAGGGCAACTTCTGAGAAGGACGCGGTCTGTGTTCCACCATCCATGGTTGCCTCTTTTTCTCCTTTTATGATAAATAAATCTAAGTTTTTCATGTAGAAACTTCATGCAATTAAATTTGAACTAAAATAATGTTTTGGAATCCAATTGGAGACTAGGAACTTTATAATATCTCAAGAACTGTTCTAATCTAGGAATCAAAACATGAATCCTAGCATAATTCATCTATACAAGAAAATTTATATTTTTCAAGGATCCATCTTAGAACATACTTTGCTCGTCGATTTATTGCCAGTGTTGCATAAGAAAGTAATAACTTTTGGAGAAAAACTTGTGGCTTTATAAGGATTTATACTAAGAAGTTTGGGACTTTAAATTAGGTTAAAATGAAATTGAAAAAAATCGGATTCCAGTTCTGATCGGTTAGTGTCCGATTGGACATAGTCCATGTCTCCTTTGTTTCTCCTTTGTTTGTCGAAGTCGGTTGCTACATTATATTTTTTATTGATAATTTATATTTATAAAGGCAATGCTTTTTTAAAAGAGAAATTTGTTAGAATCCAATAGGTTTCTATCTTACTCTAGCATCACATAATTTTTAATTAGATAAGTTTATTACCTTACCTAAAAGCTTAAACGCTCTTTTCTTACAATAATATTTTCATGGAGATTTAAGTGGTCCATAGTTTAATTGCTCGATTAGCCATGCAAATTAAAAGAAATGTAACTATCGAAATGGACGGATGATTATTGTCAATATTCTAAGTATTAATTAATCTGATGATCCATGGTCCACGAACAATACAATATGATTAATGATGCTACTAACTGTTTTTCCATGTCAAACGAGGTTGTTGAACGTCGAATTTAATTTTTGTTTTGAAACTATTTTTTTATATAGTTTAAACTTCAGAATTTTTTTATAGAATGCTGAAATAATTGACCAAATTGTCTCAGTTCCTCGTGCAAATTATCAAATACATAATTGAGTCGTTTAACGTGGATTTTATGCATTTAGTTATTGATGGAAAACCCCGTAATTTACGTTGCAAGACATTAAAACATGCATTTAATGTCAAGTGGCCTCTCCGACATTTTAACAATAATATTTCAAACCGTCCAATATTTGTTATCTATTAAAAATCATCTAATTGTTATTTACTTAACACAATCATTAAACCTCAAAATTTCACTTCAATCGTCCAACTTTCATCTCAATACTTTTATAATTCTTTAACTATTTTTTCTTTCATCAATAGTTCTCCAACTTCGAGTTTTTTATACGTTTAATTATTTTGTGAAGTACAATCTATTTTTCTTCAATTATGCTAATTATAATAAAATACATCACACTTTCTAGATTATCAGTCTTGTATTCATGTGATAAAAATTCGATGCGATATGTTTTCTTATAACCGTGATCTAAAATATCTACGTGAATGTAACAACAAAACGAAAGAAAATTTCGTCCGTCAAGAAAATTTTGCCACATTTGATACAATATTTGATTTATTTAGTTAAGTATCACAAATTAAAATATTAATATGCATCGCATATTTTTGGTCCATATAATATGCACAAATTTAATAACTCATGTGTACCACATGCACAAGAATTATATATGGTTTAAAAAATTAATATTTGGTTTAGCCTATATATGAACATGCTATAAATTAATGTTTTCGATATTTGTCACTTAATTAAACATAATAAATGCTAACAATGAAATGGATACATTGAACAACTCAAGGTTAAAAAATGCATTCAGTGTTTTCTTTTCACCTTTTTTTTTTCTTTCGTTCTTTTCGGTGTCAATGATCAGCACTGCTTTTGTGATGAATGATATGATTGAGACCGCTACCAGCTTGTAGTGTGTTAGTAATAGTTTCGGAAGGCGACGCAGCGACACATGCATAATTAATGTTTCATGTGTCTTTGTTATTATTTTTCAAAACCATATGGTTGAGTGAACCACAAGCTTTCAAAATATCATTTCTTTTGTGTATTGGGTCATTCTGTATGTTCTACGATCCAACTTTCAAAATGATATTTTTTAATAAAAAATATTAATGTGCATAGTGCACAATTGAGTAAATCCGATACAAACCACGTAGGCATAAAAAAACTCATATTTTAAATTTTAAATAAAATATTTTTTATAAATTTTATATTTTTATGCGTATGCGATCACATCAAATATATTTAATTGTATATACGTGTTAATACTTTTTTTTAAATAATCTTATTTAATTAATTTTTGGTTCAAATCTTTGTGTACCTAATTTTTTTAAATAAATCTCATTCATCATTAATAATCCAAAACAATATCAATAGGGTAATACTGATTTGATACGTAGTTTTTAGTGCGGTCAAAGTTATATATGGATTCCTCCGAATTCTATGTGACAATACATACATACATACGTATATAGATGACAGTATTAAAAACAATTAAACAGTTCGATATCAAAAAGCTGAACCCGTTAACTCAAATTGTTAAATTTTATCACCAAACATAATAGTTTATTTGACTTTAATATATACAGTATGTAAAAGATAATATTTAATTCATTGTTATTTGAATAATCGTTTAGTTCTATTGACACATCAAAATATATTATTGTCACTTCATTCTATTAATTAAGTGGAGTGCTGAAATATTTTTTAGAATAAAAATAAAGACACCCAATTAAAATTACGTAATAGTCTTCAGAGAGAATTGCATAAAAAACTCCAACTTTTATATTTATTGTACGTGTAACCTAAATTTTTCTTTGTTGAGAAAAAAAATAGCAATTCATATATTTATGAAATCTTGCCTAAAGTTTAGTTATCGGATAAAAAAACATAAACTTTCAACGTTTTTTTTTCATATCTAACCTCAAGTTTGATGTGATAAATTTATATGGATAAATAATATTATCTATAATAATATTTCTATATAAAGATAAATATAATTGAGTTTAATTTATTTTATAAAAATATATCATTACTAATTAACTCATTTGCAAATTTATGTCGATGATATTTATTTTATACTATTTATTGACCAACTAATTTTTATATTGATATAATTAACATTAACGATTATTGATGACTCACAAAACATATATATATATATATATNTCTCTCTCTCTCTCTCTCTATATATATATATATATATATATAGAGAGAGAGAGAGAGATAATCAATCTCGCACGACTCAATTTCAAAATTTCCCAATTACAAAAAAATTTCATCGCGTTTACATATAATATTTGATAATATAAATGTATAAAAAGGTATTAAGGATATTTACATGGCAAGTGCATCGCGTATTTCGGCCTTTATTTTCTATACAAATATGCATCTTTCTAATTTTCAAAAGTGAGTAAAACGTAAATATTTTTTTATGTAATTTTGAAATAGACAATGAGACAATACAATTTAACTAATGAAGTTGATTGAATTCGATAAATTACTTTTCTATGCATCCACAACATCTCCATACCATCATCACCATCACTACCTCTCTTTGTCAACCTCCAAGAAAACACAAATAACACATCAAATAATAAAGTCAACAAGGGGCGGCGCCTCCCTTGTTATTTCATACTCTTTTTACTGTATATATTATTTATATTTTTATATATCTAGAATTAAGAAGAAAAGTAATATCATAGATCATACATAAAAAATGTCTAAATTATGAATTAACATTTGGGGTGAGTGAAAATTATTAGCTCTCTTTTTTCTTAAAAAAATAAGTGTCGAGTTCTAATTTTCGAGCATGCCAAATATTCTATTGAGAAATCTTATTGGTGATAATTAATAACTGGGGTGATATCATATTAATCAATATGGTAGTAGTCTAGTACTAAAGTTTGATGTCCATCTGACACTCTCGAATGTTAGGGTGGAATAAAAAATGTCAAAATAATTTGACCATAGATAAAAATGATAAAATAAATACGTTGCTCATTTTGTGAAAACTATATGCATATTAAAATAGTACATATAATGGTATATATTTATCTTGTCGTTCACTTAATACAAATAAAATAATTAGTAAAATTAAGGGTCCTTGTAAATTATGAGAAAGCTCGTTGGGAAGATTACATACAGGTATCTACAAACTACCACCACTTTTATCATTTTCTTCTTTTTTTTTCTTATATATGCAGGGGGTAGTTGGATTAGATAGGACTCTCTTTTTATAAAAGGGCCAAAAGAGAGCTTTGCATGTGGAGGAGGAGGGAGGAGGAGGGAGGAGGAGGAGAGAGAAACAAAACAAAGGGGGAGGAGGCGTAAACAGATCAGCGAGGCTTCCCCTGGTCACTTCTTGTCACCATCATGGGGACTACTACAGCAAGAGCACGAGCTAGCTTTTCAATTCCATCAGAAAAGAAAAAAAAAACAAGCAGAGACTGGTTGTTCATGGCCGTGTGTTTGTGGTGTGGGTGCAACGTTGCATGGCCCCTCCCCCACTTTCTTTCAAGAAATATATATCTTGTTTGTGCTTCTCGGATCCTTCAGAACTGTTCCAGCTTTGTTCAACTGCAGTGAAAGAGCATCTGCCCTTGGAAGTTTCTTACATGTCAATCATCAACTAAAATCTGAGCGTTGGTATCATATGCTGAAATTATGAACCCTTTTGTTTTTTTTATTTCTAAAAAAAGAAAGAAAGAGATGCCTGTTGGCTCGGTGCCACAGAAGATATCAATAATGGTTCCATTGAAACTGTAAATGAAATTATGCCTTAATTCATCACAATCATGTTCTCTATAATCTGTCTTTACAATTGAGCTAATTCAGGAAAGAATACGCATCAACTATCGTTTATTACAATCATGTTCATTACAATCATGTTCATTTCGATTTTTTTTAGTTTGTTTGGGACAAATTTTCCAAGTTACAGATGATGATGATTTAAGTCACAAACTAACACATCAAAATCAGTTTTTGTCCTTAAAACAAGAAATTCCAAACCTAAGTCGTAGAAGTATGTTGTTTTGAGTTGAGCTACCTCAGGGTGTGTAGCCAATTGAAATTCACATATCCAAGTTTGGTGCACCCACATTTCATTTTCAAAAGTTTAGAAATTAGACTTTTTCTTTTTCGGCCCAAATCCAACTCAAGCCCACATCTATAATGTCAGTGATCTTATGCACATTGTACATAGGATTGGATGACATGTAAATTATAAAACAATGGTACAAAACTCTATGCTTATATATCTCAGAAAAGAACTCCATGCTGAACTTCATATACACTGCTATATTATGTAAAAGCAAGTTCTATCAATCAGTTAAATGAACTTAATAAAGGAACTCCCAAGTCTTGCTCTTCACCAAGGTGGCCATAAAGCATGAATTAATTATCCTTTCCGTTTGGTGTCAAACCTTGATATTTCAAAAGATCCATTTCTAGCTAACTAATCCAAGTAGTAGATTGATCTGCTAATATTTTACTTGCTGCAACAAATGAACTTCACTCTTTTGTATCATGAATAAAAACGATATTTCCTATAAGAATGGGGATAATCAAAAGATTAGCAAGTTCATCAATGAGGGCACCCGGAGTAGTGTGGCTACAAACAAGCACTCCTCAACTCCAACTCTAAAGGAAAATGTTTCTTGTTTGGCTGGCCATGTATATATTGCAACTGTCAGCTCAGCTTGGGAGCATATATTCCATTACACATACATGGCTCAATTTGACATCTTCAAAGTTATGAATCCTGAATGTTGTAAAAATTGTGGATTCATCGGTCGCCACTTGTTGATAAAGCTAGGATGTGGAGATCCCTTCTGAGTCCTGATAAACAATCCAAATCAACAGATAGATTGTTACATAAAATGATGCAAGTTTTGTAGCTCTTAGTGATCAACTCGTCATTCTTCCCGCCATCTACCGTATGTATCTACAACATATGTAAAATGAGAATTTAGAGCAACACCCGTATGCTCAACACCCCCATTTTCCTCTTTCAAAAATCTTTACTTCTGAGCACGGAAATCATTTTCCTATTTTTGTTAGTTAGTAGTGTAAGGCCCCAAGATGATGATGAGAATGAAAGTGTTAATCCCACATGGACAAAACACGGAGGTGGTCATGAGCTTATATGTAGCATCCTCCCTTACCATTCAAGACGCGTTTTAAATTCGTGCGGGCCATATGGGCCCAAAGCGAACAATATCTTGAATGAAATTGGGGGTGTTACAAGTAGTGTTATCCTTGCTCATTAAACCAGTTGCACACCGGAAGCCTAAGCTTTATATTATGTGGTTATTGTACACAATTTACTCATAATTGGGTTAAGAAAAAAAAAGTGAATCACGAGTAATTTTAGACCTAAAAATATGTAGGATTTATATTGTTACAATATACTCATTTTTCTGATATATATATATATATATATATATAAACAAAACAGGCATATGCCATGTGCTACACGTCCATAATTTTTAAGAAAAAATAAATAACTTAAATAATAGTTTTAAATAACTTTATTTGTTATATACTCTAAATAATAAGGTAATAATAAAAATCTATATTTAAGTAATAAAGTCTTATGTCATGTGTCACATCAATTTTTTTAAAATAATTATTTTTAAAATGTAATAAGCAACTAAAAAAGTAATACTTATTTTAAAAGAATCCCAACTTAAAAAAATAAGAAAGCTTGTTTTATTACTAATAAAAATTTAATCAAACTAATTATTGTATTTGTAATTTGATAGATATTTTAAAATAACTATAAGAAAGGAGTTATAAATCTAAATTTAAAATTATTAATAGAGATTATTGTTCCCCTAGAAAAATAAAAGTAATAAACTAATAATAATTTAAAAAGAGTAATCAAGTAAATTATTAAAAAGATTAAAATATTAATTTATTAATATTTTCAGAATATTTACTCCAGGATAATATAAACAAATTAAGAAATAAATTATTATTTTTAAGAGTTGTCACTAAAGTAAATTAAGAAAATTCAAAATTCTAATACTAAGCTAACATTTGTTTAAGAAAACTAACAATATAATTGTTTAAAAGGAGTGTCAAGTAAATTATTAAAAAGATTAAAATTTAATGTTTTGGTATTTTCAGAATATTTTCTCCATCAGTAATAAAAAAGTAAGAAATTAATTATTTTTTGCAGAGTCCTAATAAAGTAAATTAAGAAAATTCAAAATTTTAATCCTAAACTAATAACTGTTTAAAATAGAAGTCCTAACTCAAATAAATTATTAAAAGAATAATTATTAATATTTTCACAATATTTGCTCCATGGAGAAGTAAAAAAAAAGAAAATAATTGTCATTTTAAAGAGTTTTAACTAAAGTAAATAAAAAATACTAAAATTATAATTCAAAATAAAGAGTACATTAACAATTGAGAAATAAATTAAACAATCAAAGATAAAATAATTATTTTTGAGTAAATTTAAGAAAATTTAAAATTAAATTTTACAATTAGTTTTTAAATTATGGTTTATCATATAACAATGACTATTTATTAAAATGAGTACAAACTCAAGTAAAATATTAAATTATATTTTATTATATTATTAGTTTTAAAAAAAATAAAATGATGTATTTGTAAATGTATAATATAGTTTATTATTTGATGCAAAATAATAAGTTTATATGTATAGAAAATAATTGACATTGTGGTTTACAAAATTTGCATTTAAATTTAAATTTAAATTATTAATCTTATTACAAAATTTGCATTTGAATTTAATTTGCAAAATAATAAATCTTAATCTTCATATTTTTTATTCTAACTTATTTTTTTGTGAATCTTTTGTTTTCATATTGACTCTGTGTAGTTCAAAAATGTGTTATACAGGGGATATGTATAATTATGCTCTTGGTATAGTTATATTTAATCTTTATCTTCATTTGTATTTGGTTAAGAAGTAAAAAAAAATTAGATATTTTCATGTTTTGGTTGAATATGAGGGTAAACAAGTATAAATATATATTTTTATTTATAAAATATTTTAAAACTAAAATAATAGTTTCATCGATTTTATGACGAATTGATTAATAAATAAACATACAATTACAAATAAAATATATTTGTTATATTTTCTGAACTATATAATTTATAAATTTTTAAACATCTATTATTTATATTGGATACTAAGAATTAAACTTAAAATCAAATGCATTATTTTTTGTTTTAATTATATTTGCACAATTTTACACATTCTCTATAGTTTTTATTAATTTTTTATATAAAAGAGTTAAGTCTTTTCATTTAAATATTTAACTTGTTATTTTTTTACTGTATATTTATTTTAATATATTTGATTTGTTCAAATTTATTTTTTTATTAGATATTAAATTTGTTAAACTTTTTATTGAATATTTTATTTGTTAACACTTATTTTGTTAACACTTATACCCAACTTGGGTATAATCTAATTCCTAACTTTCACCAAGATAACTTCTTGCATCATTTATACCAAGTTGGGTATAAATATTTTTTTAATGACAAAATTATCCTCTACAAAATCTGAGTATAACTTAGGTGTTTGAGTATAAACTAAGGAATAAATCATTATCCTCTAGTTTATATCCTAATCAAACACAACCATTAAGTTTTACTGCTAAAAGTTGAATCATTGAATTATGATAATTATGTTTTTCATTTTCATTATACTAATAAATATTTATTCTCCACTTTTATTTTTTAATAGGATTATTGAATTGCGATATAAGACGATGCAAGCTAACTATTTATTTCTTTCTTACAAAATAAATACTTTATGCCAAGAATAAAAATATATGTTATGATAATTCATATATTTATATTATAATTTTTATAATATACGTGCAATGCACGGGTTAACATACTTGTGTATATATACATAAACTTGCCCCCCCCCCATGTATCTTACTGCGGCTATTGGCACGGAGTTAGTGGCAACTTCTTCCTCGAGTCATATCTTGATCGAACCTCCCTCCAACACAATTAATATAAAAAACCTCCTACGATTTCTTAAGGGAGAGTGATCTCTGCATCATTCTACCACTTGAGAAAATCAGTCAAGGTCTCTATAGAGCGAGGCCTGACCTCAAAGCTTGCCCTTCTTTCAAAGGCATTATCCAACGACGATGATTCCCTACATGATTTATTACAAAATCTTTTTGACAAGCACTTGCAGGAAAAGCGAGGAACCGTGTATCGAATGAGTTACTTAGGCCCGTATGGTTGCAAGACTATTATACATGGATTAAATTTTTTTAAGCCATGAGATACTCCTGTTGCCCTAATCCATTGAAGAGAGAGAATAAGTTGCTCTCTAAATTTTGTTCCAATCACAATTTGTAAGTTTTAGAAGGACTTTCAGAGTTTGGTATTATAAATACCTCGCAGCGGAAATATTAGTTCTTCCACGTTCTACTATTGTTGTGTTTGTACTGTAGTCGGAGTCTTGATCACAGTAGGAAGAAGACCACTTGTTCACGATCTAGAGTGCCACGGTCTGACGAAGTTTGGACAACACCTGACGTAATGCAACGAACCGAACTCGTTAACAATGGGCTTCCTTTTATAGAAGTCCACCGAGTCGATTTTGGGAACCGCCGGCAACCGCACTTAGCGGTTACGTGCATCATCCATGCATATGCATGCATGGGTGTATGCAACTGCTCCATTGCAGTTGCATTTGCTGGCAACCGCATGGAGCGGTTAAAGCCCATAAGGGCGGTTCGTCCAACAATCTCCCACTCGCACTTAATGGGCTATACTTCATCAAGGTCCACATATCAGTAAATAGATCATGCGACCCACGAGTACACACACAACGGGAGAACTATGACCTATTAAGGATGCATAGTTACTCGACCACATGAGAATTAATACTATGACCTGTTAGGGATTCATAGTTTCTCTTATCAACCTGAGAGCTACTGTTATGACTTGTTAGGGATGCATAACTGCTCAATCAACTTGT
>LTAE01000375.1:51393-77763 GCA_001647135.1 Pontederia paniculata | reverse complement strand
TAATGTACCGAGGACTCAACTTCCCTTTCTTGCCAAACCTCAAGATTCCTTTCCAAGGGGATATCTTGAGGAAGACTCTGTCACCAATCGCTAAATCTCTCTCGCGACGTGACCTGTCAGCTAGAAGTTTTTGTCTATCCTGTGCGGCCTTGATTCTCCTGCGGATCAGCTCCTTGCTCAACTGTCTCCTGAATCAGCTCAGGCTCTGTCAGCTTCCTGGTAACCTCTACATCCCAACATATAGGAGTCCGACATTTCTTGCCAGAGATCGCCTCATACGGTGCCATACCTATGCATGATAGCTGTTATTATATGCAAACTCTGCCAACGACAACCTATCATCCCAACTGTCACCAAAGTCAATAGCACTCGCTCTCAGCATATCCTCAAGAATCTGGATGGTCCTCTCGGCCTGTCCATCTGTCTGTGGGTGAAAGGCAGTACTGAAACTCAATCTGGTCCCTAAGGATTGGTGCACATGTCTCCAAAACGTGGATGTGAACCTAGGATCTCTGTCTGATACAATCGATATGAGAACTCCATGCAATCGTACAATCTCATCAATGAACAATCTCGCCAATCTCTCCAAAGAATACGTGACCCTAATTGACAAAAAGTGAGCCGATTTGGTCAGTCTATCAACAATGACCCAAACGACGTCATGTCCCCTCCGTGTGATCGGAAACCCTGTCACAAAATCCATATTGATGTGCTCCCACTTTTCATTCGGGAATCGTCAAAGGAACCAGCTTCCCGACGGGACTCTGATGCTCTGCCTTCACTTGCTGGCATACAGGGCGATGGGCAATAAATTCAACGATGTCTGCTCTCATCCGAGGCCAATAATAAGATTCACGAAGAATTCTGTACATCTTCGTGCATCCAGAATGTAATGCATATGCTGCAGTATGGCTCTCCTCCATAATCTCCTGTCTCAAGTCATAGGCACGAGGAACATACATCCTGTCCTGTAAGATCAAGGTACCATCCTCTAATTGTCAGTACTTCTCACCAATACCCACTCTCAATCGATCCAACAACATGAGAGTACCGACATCCACCCTTTGGGCCTCTCGGATCCTATCCCACAACATGGGCCTAACTCTAAGGCTACACAACAGACCTCCATGACTGTCAACTCTGAGGTTGAAAATCAACCTCGAAAGCTCCTGAATAGGAGAAGTCTTGTCGATCTCCTCCAGTGTAACATTGTCCCTGAACTTACGGCTCTTCGGCTCCTGAAAGTTGTGCTCACATGCATCTGTCCAAACAAACTTTGGCATTTTTTCTCAACAGCTGTGTAGGAGTCCTGCTATAGTGGAAAAGCCCTCTACAAATCTCCTATATTCGTCAAGTTCAAGGAAACTACGAATCTCCTTGGCATTCCTCGGGGCCTCCCACTTGACGATGGACTCTATCTTGGATAGATCAACAAGCACCCCATCCGCAGATATCACATGTTTCGAAAAGACAACTCGATCTATCTAAAACTCGCACTTCAAAAATTTTGCATAAAGCTGATTCTTTCGAAGTGTCTCAAAAACTGCTTTCAAGTGCCTCGGGAGCGGGTAGTTATTCTTAATCGTGACCTTGTTCAACTGCCGATAGTCAATATACATCCGCATCAAACCGTCCTTCTTTTTCATGAATAGCACCGACGCTCCCCAAGGTGACACATTGGGTCTAATATACCCCAAATCCAACAACTCCTGCAACTGCTTCTTCAACTCCTCCAATTCCACATGTGCCATCATGTATGGTGGAATGGAGATAGAAGCGGTCCCTGAAATAAGCTCGATCTCAAAATCAATCTCTTTCCTCGGAGGTAAGCCTGGTAAAGTCTCAGGAAACACATCTGAAAATTCTCAAACTACAGATAAATCCTCTAGCGCTGGCAGTTGTCTATTGAGATAATGGATGTGCGCCAAATACGCCTCACACCCATCGAGCAACATTCTCCTCGCTATCATAATCGTAATGACATAAGGGGGTAATCTACGTCGGTCTCCCTGGAATGTCACCTCCTCCCCGGAAGGCAACTTCGGTTTGACCTTCTTCTCATGACAAATCATGGTTGCCCGATACGTGGACAACCAATCCATCCCCAGAATCACGTCAAATCATAGTTGCTCATCTGATTGTGAATATCAATCACAATCAGATCAGCAACAAATTATGTGTCACAAATCACCAATGTACACCTCCTAAGCATCTGACTACCCGACAAAGTATCCCCAAAAGACAAATACGCAACAATAGCAGAAGTCAAGGTAGAAAAATGTGCAGACAAGGATGATGCACATGCACATGATACAAAGGAATAAGAAGTTTCATGATCAAATAAAATAGAAACACATTTGTGAACAAGAAGAATCGAACATGTGACTACCTCTGGACTGGTGGCAGGGGTGTCGTGAGTACCTCGCATTAGTGCTTTAATGAAAATAGAACTTACATTTCAATGTAGATATATTTAATAAAAAGAATTATATGCTTTCCCTTAAAAATGCTGTTGTTAACAATCATATTTGTATATTTGTGTTTTCTTCCGCAGTGAGAAATCTTCCTTAGTGTTGCTAAATGGTACATCCGATGGATTCTCCAAGTCAACGCTTTTACCCGTTCAATTCAACCCCCTCGTCCACTATTGTATCACTGCCGTCATTCCACCATCCCCAAACCAAAACGACGACACCGCCGCCGTGGAGAAGGACACAAGAAAGGAAGCAAATCGCCCACCCAAAATTCCTCTTCCTCTTCCTCGCAGGAGGAGCAGAGAAAGAGTTGAATTCACAGAGATAAAACAACAAACACATGGAAGGCCAAACAGATCCTCCTCAGCCTCAGCTCCATGGCTTTGTTATCATCACTCTCCCGCCCCCCGGCGACCCCTCCAAGGGCAAAACCATCACCGCCTTCACCCTATCCGACTCCCCCGCCACCCATCTCCCTCCTCCTGCTCAGCCACCCCGCCAATTCCTTCCGACTGCCGCCGCTTCGCGCCTCCGCGGACGTCTCCTCCGCTTCTCCCCTAGGAAGGTTGCCCTCTCCGCCCTCGGCGCCGCCGTGCTCGTATTCTCCCTCTGGGCCTGCCTCTTCTCCGAAGCGCCCCTCCAGCTGCTCGGCGACGCAGGCGAGGATGCCCGCCGAAACGACGATGACTCCCGCTCCTTCGTGTTCCCACTCTACCCCAAGAACAGCGGGCGGATCCTTCGGGAGATGGGCGACGTGAGGCTGACGTCCGCAGGGGCTCACGGTGTGGCGGGCGGTGGTGGGCGGACGAGAAAGTGGATCGAATTGGCGTCTTCTTCGCTTGTCAACTCCTCAGTGGTGTTACCTTTGGGCGGCAATCTTTTCCCGGATGGGTAATGACACATTTTTTTTTATTTCCGTTCATGTGGTTACTGTTTGCTGATTGAGAAGAACCCAATAGTATCCAATTAACAGCTATGCAGAATAGTATAGAACACTTCATGGTATACAGGAATTCTCTGATATCTCTCAGTTATCAATGCGTTAGTTCTTTCAATGTACTTTGTTGAAAATTATTGTGCCAATTTTTCAAACCAAATAATTGTTCAACTCGGCCTGTTGCCATTCATAGTCTTGGCATATCACATCCAATTTTTTTCACACTACAAATGCTTTTGGAACACGTGATATCAACATTAGAGAAAATCTGGGGAATTCAACTGTACTTAAGAGTATTATGAAATATGACGTACGCCATGTAATTTCGTATTAATTTATTTATGGAGGTTGTGAGCTTCATTGGATTTGTTGCATACTGGCATCTGATTGAAGGCTGTACCCTACCACTGAACATGCTTATTATTCTTGTTCAATGACATGATCTTATTAATCGATGGTAAACATTATACTGGGATTTTTTCTTCTCTGTTGATTAATCATGTTCTTTCCATCCCTAAGTCCATAACACACCTTTTCTCACCTTGTTGAGTGACTTTCTTTTCTCTTATTGAAAATCACATTTGCTAGCCTGATAACAGACAATATATGAGATTTCCTTTTCTGTGCTGTACTGTTTCTAACTTTGTATGTTAATAGATGGAAGAATAATGTTTAATTAGACAGGTTATGCTAGGTTGCCACAATTTGAACTTGAATTATCACTGTAATACTAGCACAATTCTAAAAAATTTGAAATTTACCCTCTTTATTTTAGGCTTTGATTATTATCTTTAGTGATTTTACTTAATAACTAATTCAAATAAGTTCTAATGAAGTAGTGAAGGAAGAGAAAGTATAAGTTGCCTGTTTTCCTGTGACTTTGTTGATTTCATTTAATATCAAGAGTTTAACACACTAATGAAGTCACCCCTCAAAAAATAAATTGATGCAGTCTGCAATATACAAATCCTTAGCATGCTTTGATTTGGAAAGACATTGTGTTTAGCCCAATCTTATGAAAACTACAAATGAAACATTGACCTCTCTCTTTCCCTCTCTCTGTAAAACAAGTTTCAATATAAATTTAAGAATCAAGGTTTATGATGTTCCATTAATCACGACTTGTTAAAGTTTGAATTCACATATGTACGATCAATATGGCACCAAGAGGGGGAGGAAGGGAGGTGTGGTGAATTGTGTATTTTTTTTCGTTGATTATACGATGACATATTCTTAGACAGTATAACCAGTCACTAAATTATCAATAATTTATGCAACTTTTGCAGGGGTTGGGATTCCACCTGAGAATCACATACACAAATCCTCTAAATGTGAAATCTCAGACTGCTTTCTCTTTGATCTTTGCAGACAGTACTATACTACTCTCTTCATTGGGAACTCTCCCAGATCTTACTTCCTTGATGTAGATAGTGGTAGTGACTTGACATGGATTCAATGTGATGCTCCATGCTCTAGCTGTGCCAAGGTATATATTTGAGTTTCTCACTAGTATGCTTTTAAGTTACGCTGAAGTTGTGCTAGATTGAGGAGCCAGCATAATCAACTCGAAACAAAATCTTTTGCTTGAAGTCATGCTTGGACTCTCTTATGTTGTGCTTTAGACCCTATTAATGAAAGAGTATTCTAGTTCATCCGTACTATTTTTGTTTTTGAAATTTATTGTTTTCTGTCGTCCCTTGTTAAAATCTTAATTTCTTGTGATTGATCTAGTAGGTAGTAAATTTAGCCGAAAAATATATAATTTTTAAAATTTGTTCATATTAGTCAAAGTGTTTAAGTTTTTATTGGTTTATAGGATAACGAAAATTATTATGTATAAAAAATTGGACTTTATAGGGACCTCACCCCTTATACAAGCCTACCAAAGGGAATATTGTTGCACCAGGAGACTCTTTATGTCTGGAGTTACAAAAGGATCAAAAGAACCAGTATTGTGATTCTTGCAAGCAATGTGACTATGAGATAGATTATGCAGATCATAGCTCTTCCATGGGTGTCCTAGCAAGAGATAAAATACATCTTCATTCCGAAAATAATGAAGATGTGAAATTGGATTTTGTTTTCGGGTATGTCAACTGTTGATGCTTCATAACATTCTGAATTTCTTAATATCCAAAAAATACAACATGATATTGGTTAACTCTTTTGAAACTACAAATAGGTGTGCTTATGATCAACAAGGCCAACTTTTGGCCTCTCCTGCAAAAACAGATGGGATCCTTGGACTTAGCAGCTCTAAAGTTAGCCTTCCTTCTCAATTGGAAAGCCAAGGAATCATCAGCAATGTCATAGCTCATTGCATCAGAACTGAGGCTGATGGAGGATACATGTTTCTAGGTGATGACTTTGTTCCCTTGTGGGGTATGACCTGGATTCCCACACGTAGTGGCATTACGTAAGTTTCAATTTTCACATGATACCGATACATGTTTTAGGTAACTTGATGATGTGGAGATTACTTTTCTCGTAGAAACAATGACAAATTGTTCTTAAATGCATATGCTATTGTCAATAACGTTTGTAAACACATATGTTTCTGAACTGTGCTAATCGTATATGAAGTTGTAGTTTGTCACGATGGCAAGATGCATGGCTTTTTTTTTTATTTCTAATATTACTACTGTAGATAACATTTCAATTGGGTAATTGTCACACAAGTTCTTATGCTATGATCACATCATAGTATAAGAGAAATATGCTTCCTTTATGTTCATTGGATTTCCTCATTCGTTTGCCAAGTCTACCTGAATCCTGACTCTTCTGACTATCAATATCATGCCTGAATCTAAGTCCAAGATGTTAATAAATATACTAGATGTGGCACATTTTAATTTGCATTTGGAATCTGGGTACTCGGACAAAAAAAATTGGAATCTGGGTGTATCAGCTTGAACTATAAACCTTGGATTCTTTGGCAATGAATTGATAAATTCTTAAAAACTCATTCCTGTATGCATTTCATTTTTTATGGCAATCAACATTTTGGAGTGGATACCATATAAGATTCTTTTTTGAGAGAGGAAAGGATGGTTACCATGTGTAACCGTCCATTTTAACCATATAAGAATTTTGCCTATTGATTTGCATTCTTGTATAAAAGAAACATGCCTTTTTCCCAAAAAAAGAAAATACCTCATTCTGAGTCTATATATGACCACTGTTATAGCTATTTAAAACGTTTTTCTGTAGCTCTTCACTGTGCAGTTTTGCTTCCACTTGTAGAATCCTTTTCTTTTATTGACCGGTTTCTCGGCTACTCACACTTGATTAACCCAGTCAAGGGTGTAGATTAACTCCTCTCAAGCTGTCTTTGGGTTTTGAACCCTCATTTTGAGTCTATATATGACTACTGTTATAGCTATTTAAGACATTTTTCTGTAGCTCTTCACTGTGCAGTTTTGCTTCCACATGTAGAATCCTTTCTTTTATTGACCAGTTTCTTGGCTACTCACACTTGATTAATCCGGTCAAGGGTGTAGATTAACTCCTCTCACAGCTGAGTTTGGGGTTTGAACCCGAGGCTAATAGCCCCAACCCTTGAGTCAGTCCGGTTACCAACTGTGTCAATTCCCGTTGTTGTACATTCCTTTATATATACCCGTAATATACAGGGATGTCCACTAAACTCAATAGTCATCTTTTATCTTCTGGAAGAAACTTACGAGCTTTTTTCAGTGTAATTGAATTTGCATGAAGAAAGTCAATCAACTCTTGTTTTGAAAAATCCCAGTTGGTACACCAAATATAAAAAGAGTAATATTCATATATCAAGAAAATGACAGAGGGAAGTACACATACATTGGCGTTATGTACCTATACAGTTTCTTCAAAAAATGTGACTATGCGTATCATATGTAATATCATGTATCTTTGTTGGAAAAAGGCATCATAAGAATCCATATGTGCATGCAGCAGGATTATAAGTTTAACAGTTGTTCTTCTTTTTCTGGGAAAGATAGTTTAACAGTTGCAATGGTTTTCTGCTGACAATTTTGGGTTGTACCATTGACAATTTGACATTATCCTGTAAGATTCAAAAGTCGCAATAGAGAATGCAAAAGATACTATTGGTTTTTATATACATTATGTTCCTGATGTCATTCAAGTCCAGACTAAAATACTTGTCCTCTTTCTGATTGATCCATCAAATTATGCACTCATGGATCAATTCGTCATTTGTATTACTATGCTATAGTATTGGTTTTATCAATTTCATAATAAGCTAGCCATATTTTTAGTTTGATCATCGTGTTGTAGATTGACTTGGATGCAAATAGATATTTCGTTTTACTTCACTTGAAGTGTCTTTAGAAGGTTAGATAATAAATTTTAAATTTTGTTTAATTATCTGTCACATTTCACATTTTCATCTTCTTGTCACGTCTTTTCTGGAAGGTACCTGATCTACATGATTGTTCAATAGTATTATTTATACTTCTTGCTCGTTTAAATCTTTTACTAGGATACATGATGAAACATATCTTCTGTGTATTCCAGAAACTTTTACCGCTCAGAGGTTTCAAAAATACATTATGGTGGGCAACAACTCAGTGTGGGTGAAAAGGAAACAAAAGAAATCCCTATAATATTTGATTCGGGAAGCTCCTACACATATTTTCCAAATGAAGCATATGGAGACCTGATGACTTCTGTAAGTAATTGATTAATGATCATTTTAGAGCGTTCAAGTTATTTAACCACTAACTTTGGACCTTTTTTTTTTGTATCTCACAGCTAAAATATGCCATGAATGGTCTTGTCCAAGATGAATCAGATCCCACATTGCCAGTCTGTTGGCGCACTCAGCTTCCTGTCAGGTGATGTATCTATGTTGGGAATGAGCTTGCCAATTTTAGTTGTGCATTTATATTTTAGTCTACAAACCGACAAATATGCACATACCCAACAGTTTACCTTTGATAGTTACAGATATTAATGTACCCTTCGCCCAACATTTCCTGTTTTAGTTATCGGGAGCTCAACAATCTTATCACTGAATGTAGCTTTTTTCTATACCTAAATATCAATTGCAAAATGTAAAGCTTAGATATGGTTATGAAGCAAAGATATAGCCTTATTTATGTCAGTTTCTAGAAATATATACTGGATTTTGTTCTCAATTATTAGTTATATATTTCTCAAAAAGAAAAATAGTTACACATCTTACATGATTTGTGGTTTCTCAGGTCTGTTAGAGACGTTAAACATTTCTTTGAGCCATTGACTTTACAATTTGGAAAGAAATGGTGGGTCATGCCCAGATCGTTCACCATTCCTCCTGAGGGTTATTTGATGATAAGTGTAAGGCTCTTTTAACCAATGTATTTAAATTTTTTTGGTTGAAATATCTTGGAATATAATTGTGGTCTGTATTTGTTTGTACTTGTGTACAGGGTAACGGCAATGTGTGCTTAGGCGTGCTGAATGGAACTGAAGTCCATGATGGATCCACCATTATATTAGGAGGTACGCCTTAGTGTCCATCAAAGCACTTCACAGCTTTAACATGCAGATAGTGCATCATGTTTCTCTCATGATTCTTTCGAATTCTGAACATCTTTTTCACCAATAGATAATTAATTATTAAACCCCTACCTGAACTTTGCAGATATTTCCTTGCGCGGGAAATTGGTCATATATGATAACATGCAGGGAAGAATTGGTTGGTCTCAGTCAGCTTGCACTAGACCACAGAGACCCAGAGGCTTTCCTTTCCTCTTTTGAGAATAATCGTCTCTGCAAAGAAAAGAGGGTATCAAAGATTTAACATTAATTGATATTAATAAACAGTATATATCTGTCCACTGCCTGTAAATATACTGCATACCATATCAATTATCAATAATGTAAATTTTGGGGGAAATTATATGATATAGGGTCCAATGCTCCAATCATATAATTATCATCTGATGAACTTGGAGGTGAGCAAATGATTGGTAAGTTTGTTGTCATCTTAATTTCTCTTACCTACGACCTAATTGAACCTGTTGCAGGACAGGAATTAGTTCATCGCTGGAGGTAGGATAAAAAAAGTGCATCTACCCAGTTTCCGTTGCCATTCTGAACCCAAAGGAAAACTTATAGTTGGATCAAATTATGGACTTTGTTCTGGATCTTGTTTTAGTTCATCAGCAGGGTTTAACAGGACATGCACGTTGTTGAATCTTCGAAGCTTCATCAAACTATTACTTTGTTTTTCTTTTGAATCTAATACACAGAAGAATAAATGAAAAGAAAAAAGGAGTACGGAAGTAGAATTCGACATATAGTGAGCCATAATTCAAAGATATTAATAAACTCGTCTCCCATTCCCAAATCTAAATTAAATCCGGGGATCGTAGTCCTTTGGAGAAATGTGTGTTTTAGAATTTAATTATGTATTTTTTCTCAGATTTAGGGTCCGTTTGACTTAAAAGTTACTTTTAAAGATTTTAAATAAAAAATTGTACCTATAATTTATGAGGATAATAACATATAGATTGAAAAAAATAAGTTCTTTTGCTTATTTTTAAAGTTGTTGGTTTATTTTTTTAACCATACATTACTTTTTTATTCATATATTATTATTGAGTATCTTAATCAATAATTATTTTAACAAATATTACAAATACTTGTTGATATTATCAATACTTTTATTCAAACATGTAATTAGTTATATTTTAAAATAAAATTTAACGTTTAAAATATTTATCAATTATTTTTTATCAGCTAAGTCCCTTGAACCACTTATCAAACGAGATTGTATTGTTGATTGAATGGTGGAAAAATTATCATGAAATTCTCGAGTATAATTTTCAATCACGTTTTTACTTGTTTTTTTAGTTGAATTAGTAATTTACATTTAGCTAGTTCCTGAGAGCTCCCTTTAAAATAAAAAAAAAACGGTCATCATATAAAAGGTTGAAATCACATTTCCATCTATAAAGTTCCAAATCAACCTACCAAGAATTGATTTGGCCACTTCGAGCCATTTGATTGCTACCTTTCTCACTTGCTTACTCCCCTCAAACTGCATATGATTTCACCTTCTCTTTCAACTTTCGGACGTGCCTTTCAAACTTTTAACTTTCGTGAATAAGATCTTATCTTAAGCACCCACAGTGGTAAATCTCTGTCACCAGTTCCGAAATCCAGGAATTAGGTTCACAATAATTACACAAAAAATCCACATTCATCACTAGCCAATAAAGAAAAAAAAATACTCTAGGACCTTATGCTCAAAAGTGAATCTAAAAGCACAAAATTGGAATCAAAACCATTCAATCTTTTTGCTCCTACCTTCAGAGCATTGAAAAGGAATTTATAGCCGTCTTACAACTTACCTCAGCAGATTCTGTATACCCGCGATCTGATACAGAAATAAACAAAAAAAAATTTAATCATCACTATTTTGCATGACATCTTATAACCAGAAATTTGCTTTGCTACCTTTGTTCACTGGTTTTTGCTCTTTGAGCATGAACGCACTGTAAAACAGGACACCCTCCTCCAGAGGAAAACATTACCTGAGACGGCAAGAAATGATCCGATAACAAGCTAATACCTTAATTGATTCTTTTGTTTGCCCCATAATATTCGACAAACAAAATATTCCACCTTCTTAAAGAATTCCTACCATTCAACCAAATGCCTTCACTATTTTGGTCCAAATGCTGTTGACCTCTGAAGTTGGGTCATCAATAGGCTCCTTGAAATTCGCCTTTTCACTTAGATCTTCGAACGCATCGACCAGATTGTGGAGCCTTGCAACAAACTCAATAAGAAGTGAAGAAAATGTCGCCAAAGACAATGCACTTGCACTTTCGTAAGTTCTCGACAATTCTTCATTTACCCCTGGATCGGAAATGAATGACTGATGATGAGGCCAGGATATATGTTTTTCATACAACGTGTCTGGCTTTGGAGTGGAGCGACCAACATCAATAATCACAGAGTTATGAGCATCAAAACTTTTAGATGATTGAAATGGTCTGAGATCAAGTTGTGCTTCACTGCTTGATTTGGTTGGAACGAGCCTCTTCTCTTCTTCCATGGCATTACTGCTGTCTATGGCACCTTTAATTCCTTGAGGGTATTTTTCAATCTCCCAGCACTGTGAATGCACCAGAAAGTATGATTTCTGGTCTATCTTCTTCTGCAGAGCTTCAGCTGCCTCAACGACATCCAACAGGAAGTTTGGTGAATTTAATTTTGTCGTCAACTTTACTTTATTTCCAAGTTCTCGCAACACTTTGGCACCTTCAATACCAACCCTTTGCAGCTCCGCACTAAAAATTTGTCTACTCTCTGGCGGAGCCTGCAAGACAAATGAACGTCAAAATACTAATAACAAAAAAGCTTCCACCACATGTTCTATGATAAAAGGGTGTTCCAGTTCAGTGTAGCACTAGATCAGACTGATAATCTTCCTTAGAAATGACTTTTGGACAGGAAATCTTCCTCAAAAAATGCACATCCATCCTTTTTGGTGACAAAATGGGGCCACTTCTAGTCATGGAAACAAGCAAAGGAAAGTGCATAGGTGCATATAAATGTTTTTATTCTGTTGCATCCTTGTAGGATACAGTGGAGGAGCATAATTTAAAATTGAATTGTCAACTGGAGAAGCAAAGAGAAATAATCAACTAAAATTTAGTGGGACTCGAACCGGACTGGTCTGATTCAGCTGGTACGTGTAGGCGAGTTGTTATCTTCACCAATGAACTTGTAAAAGGGAAATGAGGGAACTAGCAACCAAGTAAAATATATGCATCAAAGGACAAGGATTTCATTTTGAGTGAGCAAAAAATCAGAACGGAAAAGGGACCAAACCTTCCACCTGCTAAGCCAGATAAGAACACAAATAATTTATTGATCTAAGGTATGGACATACCAGCTCCTTTACAATAGAAGTGAAAAGGGTTTCCTTGACGAGAAAATGCTTACATGTGAAAAAAAATCCAGGTCTCATGGGGACCCAATACATTAGAATGTCGAGAAAGCTGGAATCAGTGGCAAATTAAAAAAAAAATGGGATGTGACTTTCTCTATATAGTAAGTTATAGTTAACTGGTTGAAATAGATTGTTAAACTCTAGGCAATCAGGACTGTTAAATTAGATTTGAACAAGCTACTTGAGTTTCAGGAATTTGCACTGTAGTTTATTGAGTAACAATAAGGAGGATAAACATAGAATACAAAGTGTCATACCTGAATTTCCGAAAGTATGCATCCATGCAGTGCCATAACCATGAAGGCACAGTGCCGAAGTGCTCCACTCAGTATAACATAATGCTTCCAGGGATAATTCAGCATCTTATAACGGCCATGTGGTGGCTCCCAGATAGCAAAACCTAGCTGATGGAATGAAAACGAGAATATTATAGGTATAACTCACTTAAAGCAACTTTAGATGATAATATTTGTTTTAGTAGATACACACAAGAGCGTCCTCTTGGCTTGTGGATTGAACAGCAGATCTATATCCACTGTATAGAGGGTCATCAGAAGCTTGGTATGTAAGGATTTTTGACGGGATCCTTTCATATTCAACACATTGAAGGTATCCGTTGACACATCCTGACGGAAAGAAAAGGAATAAGCTAACTTGAAAGGATTCTACAGTGATTAGCTTCATTTGAGAAGTGGCAACACTAAATTACAAATGAACACTGAGCTTATACTGCATGCAAGTGGACTACCACATTTTTGTGGAGTGATTGAATTGATTTACAAACACTCAGAAGATAGACTTGAATCCACTTAGGGGAAATATACTATTCTTCTACATCAATAAGGCTTTACTTGGACCGTTCAGTGGAGCAAACAATACCTTCTAAAGAATTTGCCACACCAGTGAAGTTCTTTGCAACAAGGTTGTGCAAGTCCTCTCCTGCCCAGATTGGATAAATGAAGATATTCACGCCCAAACAAACACCAGCACCAATGGCAATAAGTAAAAACCGACTCACAGCAGTCTCAAGAAACTGCCTTGTCTTGTATCCCGACATAACTATGTAACAAAATGTAAGCAAGTAAACTCGAAATCCATATTCATAAGGCTTCATTGTTGGGTAGAGTTTAATGAAGTTTGCAAGAAAACCTGGAATCGAAAAGCACAGTCATGATTAGAGAAACATTGACGAGTACTTCATGCTTTCAAATAAAAGGAAAAGAATAAGTTCATGAGTATGTGCCTCACCCATTACAAAGATACTGAAGATAATCACCACCTCCTCCCATTCTGCACACAAAGTGGAGAGTTCTGCAATGCCTAAAGCAAGCCCTCCAGCAGTTAATGTCCCCAATGCACGATTGAGCCCTTTGCTCAGTGTAGCACCTTCATCACAAGGATTACACTTTTATATTCAGAATGCCTCTGGTTTGCAATTCTAGTTCAAACTAACAATCTTACGAGAGTCACATCGACGATCGCAGAAACAAAGAAATCCCACTACGTTTAACGTCAAAAGTATTGCTTCTAGTGATGAGTGAAGAGAAGTTGCATTTTGGTACTATAATCTTTACACAAACCGCATAAATTGACTTAAGGACTCAAAGGGCCTAAACACAAATTACACCATGTCGTTCTCTGATTTCATGTAGAATGTTAAATGCTATTGTAATAAATAACAATCTCTAAGTTTGCATTACAAACCGTTCCCTTTGTCAAAGTGCAACGATCCAAACAGTACGAAGGATTACTTAGATAAAACTTAAACCCAACAAGAACGCAAACTAAAGAAGATTTTGACTCAAATTCCAAATCTTAGCAGTAAATATAGATGCTTTATGGCACTCCAAACATTCAAATAACGCGGACGACATTTGATAGACAAACAAATGAAAAAGCAAAAAAACAATGAAGTGAATAATTTGCAGAGAGAGAGAGAGAGAGAGAGAGAGAGAGAGAGAGAGAGAGTAAATGAGTTGGTAACAGAAGTTCACGAAGAAAGAATGAACGAACCTACGCTGAATTCGAAGACGACGACGACGGTGAGGATGGCCCAGACGGAGTGCTTGGCGAGGTCCTTGAACGTGTCCTCCTTGAGGAATATGATGAACGAGATGAGGGAGAGCGCCAACCCGGCCTTGACCCCGAACGCCGCCTTCCTGGGGTCCGACCGTGCGAACTGCCACACAGCGGCGGCCAGCGCCCGCGCCCTCCCCCAGGCGCCGGCGATCCCGTCGGACACGCGGCGGGTCCATCCGCGCACCGACCAACGGTTCCGGGGGGCGGCCTGGCGAGTGAGGAGGAGAGGAAGAGCCGCTCTTTGCTGCGCTGATCGAAGGCGTAGCGGAAAGATCCCAACTTGGCCGGCAAAAGAGGTTCCTTTACGCTGCTGCTGATGCTAATAGACTTCATGGCATGGAAAAAAAAAGTTTGGAACTTGTAAGAACAAAAAAGTCCGGAGGCAGTTCGAAAACGGACTGCTGCAATTGTTCTATGGATACAGGGACAAGGGAAAGTGAGGTCTCTGTGCGTCTCACAAACTGCAACAAAAAGACTAAGACCACAATATTAATATAAAAATAAAAATATATGCTTTTCACATTTTACCAAACTTAAAATAGAAGTATTGATCCAAAAAAAATAACATAGAGTATAAAGTTGAATAGAGTGATAAATAAATTTCTAATTTAAGTGGACTTCAAATTTAAATTCTTTATTGAAAATTTTAATTATTATAACTAAACATTTGATTGTTAAATACCATGTATTAATTGAAATTAATAATAAAAATAGAGCATGAATATTTTTTATAAATATATACAATTTAATGGAGGTGTATCCTCATAATCCTTAAATTTAAAATGTATTATAAAAAATAATAATTTATTTAATTTTTTATTTTTGGTAATATAGAATACATAGGTCACCTTCCTTAAATTCATAAATGTAACATGCAAAGTTATCATATCTCATGCCTAAACATTGTACTATCCTCAAGTTACTGATTGATCACATGTAGTGACGTACACAATTTTATTTGATCATATTAATAAAATATCGAGTCGGCCATTTGAGTGTGTGGCTCAGTACACCAAATCATCTCACGTCGAAATTTTCGACGATATGGCTTGGTATGACATGAGCGTCACTAGCACGATCATTTAATATTATTTAAATATATAAATAAATTATTTATAAATATTATAAAAAAGTTAAACCAAAGATAATTATTAATAATAAGATAATGTAAACTAAGAACAAATTTGTCTTGTTGGATAGAAAAGACCATTTTATCTTGAAAATTTTGCTTTAAATCGTGGCAAAACGATTTTTCACCTTTGTTTTTAAATAATTATAAAAAAGGGAATGGCCTCAATATTAATCATACAAATCCGATATGGTTAAAAATAGAAAAAAAATAAGCATTGATAATAATATTAATTAACGTTCAATATATTTTCTCATTTATATTATTCATTTTATTGTTTCTGTTTTGTTAGCAAATTGTGGCCAATTGAAGTAAACTTTAAAAGATGAGTACCATAGACTTATTAAAAATAATTATTTATTTTCAAAACTATTTTTTTATTAATATGTATGATTTTATGAATCTTGCCAATTTTGATAACCTTGATAACATGTGACATTTATAACATAATTTTGGTTATTATATTTTACTGTCAATTTAGTTGATGGTTAATTTGAGTATGGATGATTTATATCTTTTATTTATTTCATGTGATAATACTAATCCAATCGATTAATTATTGCTTAACATTTTTTGGGTTTGAAGTGGTGGCTGGGTATGCCAATTATTTTCCACAATTTCTAGAGTGTAAATTGTTCATATGTTATATCCTGATGTTTGTCAAGTTTTGATTTTGACACATTATTTTGAGATTCAAATTTTAACATATAAAATTTGGGGCTCAATTCACATACTAATTGAATTTTTATGATGGAAATTGGGAAGCTGCATAATTTGATAAAGACGTGGAGACATGTAGATCGGTAGATGTGGGTGTGGTAGTTGGTGAGAGAGGTGGATCTTTTCTGACAAAAAGAGGTGGGTCCTTTTGTTCATTATGTGAGCCTTCCAAGTAACTTGGAAGCTTTGAAGACTTAACAACGGGATTACCGTACTTTAATTAAATCAACTGCAATAGCATGACACGTGATTTGTTATATTTCAGTTGCTAACATAATTTTCGAAATTTATTATTCAAATATTTTTTTTATGATAATGAAAATTGTTTATTCAAATGATTATTATAAACTTTTTGGTGAAGGAGCAATTATCACGCACTTGAGTTAAAAAAAGAGCAAAAGAACTACATATTCTTTTACAACTAAATGCTCTCAAATAAATAATCTTAAAAGTAATAATAATAACAATAACAATCATAATTATTGTTATTATTATTTTATATTTGAGATTCATAAATATGACCCATTGTCATTACGTCGGATAGGATCGACGAATATATGTGTTTTGCTTTGTCTCAGTTGGAATGTTTGGTTGATGGATAGAATAAAGCTACATGTTAGTTAATCCCAAATATTTTGAGAGAAATAAATTATTCTAACTTTTAATTAAAATAATTTATTTGTCAAAATGCGACTATTCGCTAAGATTATTTTTAATATAAATATCAAAGTTGTCCAATTAAATTTGGGGTTGTTGGACAAAATAAGATCAAATAAGAATTTTTTTTGTATGTTTGGTTTGAGAATAAAAAAAATAGAATAAAACTTTATTCTATCAAACATCACAAAAGTAACATAGTACTAAAAAAAGTTATTTCATAAAAAATATTTTTTTTAAAATAAGTTACTCGGTGAAATAACTATCTTGCAAGATAATTATTTTGATTCCAATTTATTCTATTCATCAACTAACCATCGTGCCTAAGGTGATATTATAAGATAAGTTAGAATAAAGAGAGTTATTTTATTCATCTAAAAAAGAATAAAGTGGAATAATTTATCTTTAAAATGTTCACTTTAGGTGAATTCTTTATATTAACTTTTTTCTTATTAATTTAATGAATATTTAGTAGAATAAGGCGGAATAAAATTTTATTCAATCTTTTATCCTTCAATCAAATATCAAAGAGGTAATAACCAAGTTCGGTTGGCACACCTGATTAATAGGGGTGTGTCCCGGGTTGAGAGATCGGGAGCTAATAGTTCCGAATTCGAGCTCCCGAGTTGCCAATTTGACTAGAGAGATACCATTTCTGCTCTTTACCTCGAACATCAGATTAATCATATGCTAATAGTCCTGAACATCGATGGATAGTCACGAAAAAAAAAAGGTAATAATTGGTACCGATACAATGAGTTTTGGCAATTAATCAAAATCTTGATGACTTATCTCATAATTAATCAAAATATTGTAGAAGACAAAAACAACATTTAGGTACACCCCTCGCCCCACCCACACACACCGACCCAACACACAGCAGTAATTCTTACTCTCTTTTTTTTTTCATTTGTTCTGATCACTAAAGGATAAATTTTATTGGCAAAAACATCATATATACGACTTTGACACTTTCTGTTTATCATATGTATGAAAAAGAATTAACTTAATATCATGTTTATTATAAATTAAACATAGAACAACAAAATTTTTTTCCAAAAACATATTTACACAAATGAATTTTCTTTAGACAAAACGAATACAACCTAAATCCTAAAAGCTATAATAGAATAGTACATTGAGGTCTCGTTTGACTTCAAAATTTTTATTCTAGGGACAAAGACAACTGCTCCCACAGATATTTCAAAAGCTTTAAGAACTCATTGCTTTTAATAATTAATCTGTTCCTGTACAATGCTTGGAACTCATACACATAAAAAAATGAGTGTTTGTTCTCGATTGTATTCCTCATCCAAACGGGCTCTAAATAAATAACAAATTATTCCCGACAGCAAGAACAAGATTAAGGTACCCTTCCCCCTCCCCATTAAATAAATAACATAATAATAAATAAATCAACATGCGGCAAACGCCGCCCTCAACAATATTTTGCTTCCAATTCAGAAGTGATAACAAAAAATAGGACCACGATCTCTTATGCTATTACTGACAAACATTCCTACGCCTTCTGCTGCTGGGTAGGACTCCAAACAGATGCATCATGAAAAGAAGGCATCAATTTGTTTCCTACTCCATAGTCCATATGCACCACATGCATGTCTTGTTTTTTTGCCATTTTTACTCCCTTATTTTTCTGAAATATACTATAAAGTATAAACTGAGACAATCCTCAAATAAAATTGTGCAGGTTAATTTTTTTTTCTGGTAAATTTAAACTCTGGTTTCAAAGATGGATGGAAGAAAATGCACCAATTTGTATATACTTAAACTAAAGATTTATTATGATAATGTGGTTGTGATACCTAGAACAAGTAAACCATTATATACAGCATTATATCATTGACACATTCCTCTCTTTGTTTTCAGCAAATATCAAGATCCTTGTAGTTCTTCCAATGGTATATGATCCATCGAAACAGCTTTTGCAGACTTCATTCAGCAGCCACTGCTTGCAGGTTCAATTGAGCTTAGGAGGCCACTGCCTCTTAGATGCATGCAGTGCTCCTCTGCGTCCGCTTGGGAACAAATAATCACCACAGCTAGCCCATTGTGGTGTGCCTCTTGCATGATATTGACTGCAGTATCAAGTGTCATGCCAGGGATAACCTTCATCAGCACTTGGACTACGTACTCACGCTTGTTGAAGTTGTCATTGTGAAGCATCACTCGATACGGTGGAGCAGCTTTCCTACGTTTCCTGCAAGCGGGTGGAAAGAAATAAACCACATTTGGATTCTGAAGGCATAAATACATCGCTTTAGGTTATGCGAATCAGGGAGTTCTAAGTTTCTAGCATCAGAAGGAGCAGGATCCTAGGATTGCACTGTGCTGCAGATCAATGGGGTTCTCAGTGAATAATCCAAGTAGTTAAAATCAGTAAGAGGTTTACCTCATCTTGCAAAATACATTCTTCCAGTGATTTGCTAATTTCAGATAAGTTGACAATTTGACATCACAAATTTGAAGACCTTCAACATAATATCAGCATTAATCTAATCTATTGCTTGCTTATACCAAACTTATTACTAATTTTGAATCGAACTGTGTGAGTCTCATATAGATATATCATTACTATTTTGAATCGAACGGTGTAAGCTGACAAAATATCATAAAATAAACTGTATGAGCTGGTAACAAGTCGCTTGAGTGAATATTGAAGAAATCATGCAAGATGCTGGATCTACTGGGTACTAAGGGATGTTGCCTTGATGCTAGCTAGCTAGAGGATCGACATAATGCATGCCCATTTATAGAATTTGATAAAATGCTTCTATTTTGTATAACTCATGATATGTTTGCCAATGCAAAGATACAAGCATCAAAAGGATATGGAATATTTTCTCAGAACATGGACACAGTAGTTAGATTTTTGTGAAGTTACACCTGATAAAAAGCTTATGCATATCTCATTCACATAAACAAAACCAAAGATGTGAACTAGACCTATTTTGGTCCCCACAAAATTTCTTCAAATTAAGCTTATTGCTCGATGATAGCAAGCTCAATAGAAGGATGGATTATGATGCATGTCTTATAAAATTTGACAAATGCTGCTATTTGTGCATAACCCATGATATGTTTTCCGATGCACAGGTATAAGCATCAAAAGAATATGGAAGATTCTCTTAGGTTCATGGATACATTAGTTAGATTATTATGAACTTACACCTGACAAAAAGGACATCTCCTTCTCACAAGCAATGCAAATAAGAGTTGTGTGAACTAGACTAGGCTTTTTTGGTCCCATATTACTGATTCTGATTCCTCATAAGATGGCTGGTTCAAAGTGATTCTTAAACCATTGAAAAGAACTAAGGAAAATCAGGACATAACCATGTAGATTAGAACTTGATCGGTAAACAAAATTGTATATGCACGAATCCATCCATATGCAATGTACAATGACTTCCAATAAGTCAATGAAGGAGCATTATCACCCCTGAATTTGGTACCAAATTATCATAGAGCTTTACCCAAAAAATAGTAATTTATAGAACATAAACAGAAGCAAAAATCACATGGTGGTAGATAGAGCAGTAACACATAATCATGGAAGCAAAGGTCCAAATGAAAAGGATAATGACCAAGCTCTTGTTATGGTTCACATACTTCAGATCAAATTCAGATTCACGGCCAGGTGTAGCCTTCTCAACTGTTGGTCGTTCCAACAAGCCTCCTCCTTTCCCAGGTCCAGTTGCTGACATAGCCATAAGAATACCACGAGTTGTGCATTGTCCCTTATAGGAAGAAACTTTATCCCCTGCATAACAATTATGCATATATCATGATATAAAAAGAAAAAGTACGAAAATAATTATATTAGGAACGCCATATATTCCCATTGTACTAAAGTCAGCGTGCTGCATTATGTGTAACAATATTTAGGAGGTTCTGTGAATCATCAATTAATTATAAAAGAAATAAAAAAAACATAAACCCTGGCAAGAAAATCATAGGAGTAAATGGAATACTTCCTAACTGAGAGTACCCCAGAATACGTTTCATGTTATTTTCTGTCAAAGTTAAAATACAAAATAAGTCAATGAACTAAAGAACTGCAAACTGGAAATATAACAAAAACAAGAATTCCATTCCAACCTAATTTACACAGGAAAATGATCTCAACCCCGAGGTTGTACGAGATGCAGCCAAAAGCTGCAGATAGATAGCAACAACAACATTTCTCAAGCACTACATATATGTACCCAAACATATCTTAAGATCGATAGCAACAATAAGCATCGAACTCTGGGAGTTCCATGCAGGTCTTTGATTACTTCCATTACTTAGAAACAAAAAAAAACTGTGCATTTTCCATACAGCTGACACCAAATTGTTCTGAGAAAAAAAAGAAAGAAAGAACATGTCTAAGAAAGAAGGCAAAACATGTAACCTGGTCTGTGATTTGGAACGTGATTAGGCGAGAGAGCAGCGAATCTACTGCACAACCCCGTAACCATTTCCGAATCCAACCTCTCTCTCTCTCTCTCTCTCTCTCTCTCCTCTTCTCTCTCTCTCCCCGTACCTCCCTCGCGCACAAAATATTTGTCAAATTTCTTCCCCTCCCCACAAAAAATTTGGTGGACGCCACCGAAGGGTGAAAGATCTCCACTCTCCAGTCTCCGCCACTCCACATCTCTCTCTTCTCGACCGTTCGTTTCCCATTGGGCCTTCATCATGGGCCAAACCGTCGGGTGATACGGCCCATCGTACTATCCACCTCGTAGCCTTATCCTTCCATTTATCCACCCCACAGTTTCTTGACGCACTCTGCTCTCCTTTTTCCGCTCTTGTTCTTCGTTCCTTGCATCAATCGAAGAAAGCACATCAAAATGCTCTCCATCTCGGCGGCAGCAGTCCATGGAAGCCACCTGTTGACCTCTTCTCTCCTTCCATCTCCTCCAAAATCTCTCCTTTTCTCCCCTTCTTCCGTCACCACCGGCGCTGACAGTGCTACTTCTTCCATTAGAAGTAAAGCTAAACATCCTCCCAGAAGCCTGCTTTCTGCTTCCGCTGCCGCCGCCGCCTCCGCAGCTGCCGAGGTACTCGAAACCGAAGACAATGCGCAAGTAGAAGAGCAAATAGAGGTAACTTCCAATCTTCACCTTTTTATTCTGTTGTTCTAGTATCACTTGAAAAACCCACGAAGAAATCCAATTTATCCATCCGAAAAAGGTCATTTCTTTTTCTGGATTAAGCAATTTGCCGAAACAATCAACCCATCTTTGTCATGTCAGGTGAGTTTTGTGCTACAAATTAAATGAAAACGAATCTTTTGTTGGATAGATATAGCCCAAACCGTAGGTTGCAGAAAAAACTTCATCTTGTCATGTCGGATTGGCTTATATACGTACGGTATGTGCTGTAATGTGTTACGGGTGGGAAATTGTAGAAGGCGGCAGTGGTGGTGAAGACGGTGGAGAAGCCGAGGCTGGTGCTTAAGTTCATATGGATGGAGAAGAACATTGGGTTGGCGCTGGACCAGGTGATCCCGGGCCATGGCGCCATCCCGCTGAGTCCCTACTACTTCTGGCCGCGCAAGGATGCCTGGGAGGAGCTCAAGTCCAAGCTTGAGGAGAAGCCATGGATCTCGCAGAAGCGCATGATTATACTTCTCAACCAGGCCACTGACATCATTAATCTCTGGCAGCAGAGCGGCGGTAACTTGTAGAGCTGTCTTGGACGCATAGACTAATGAGAGAGATTTTCTCTTCGAAAGTGTTCCATTTTTCCCTGCTTCTCTATGATTTCTTGTGTAGAGATGATGATAATAGTCTAAATGAAAAAAAAATGTGATTTTCCATCGTTATTTGATATTTATGAGTGAAATTGCATTGAGTTGCGCATTTCATGTTGCCATTCTAGTTTCAATATTATATATATATATATATATATTCCCTCAAAAAAAATATTATATATATATATATATATATAAATGTATAACCTTGTTATGTGGTTTGTAGATCCATTCGACAGTTGAATTGAATTTTGAGGATTTGTTCATGTATTTTAGTTATGTGATTATGTGGAAAGGTATAGCTCTGCCTTGTTTTATATGCAGCAATATTACTTGTCTGGCTTATGCTTCTTCTCTTCTGTTATTTTTTCTTCTTTCTTTGATGATTGAACTTTTCCTTCAGCACGTTTCCTTGTTAGTACTTTGGACGATCTAACAATAGACGAGATGATCTTACATATGTCATGCACGTTTGAATTTAGGAGAAATGTCAATGTTAATAGTTTTGGCACATACGAATCATCCACTGTATCCCGATATATCTTTTAACTTAATTTACCTTTTTCAATAAGACGGAATTGATATCGTGGGAATTTTTAGCTTCCTTTTGTCGGGCCGCCTTTTTGTTAGGTAGCACAACTGTTAAGTGTAGCTTTCTCAACCCTTTCTTTGGATTTCTGACAGTCAAAAGATATATTATGTCAAATGTCACTTAGGACCTGTTTGGATAGTCAGTAAAATTGCAGTAATGGTCTAAATCATCATTTTCTTTTTCTCTTGTAAAATTTTTCAAAGTGGTGTTTGGGTTGCAAAATCAGAGACTAAATAAACTACATTTTATGCCTATTACGCAGTAAACAAATTATTGGGTGTGACCTCCATTTTATTTACATATTGGTCTTGTTCACTCATGCTCTTTGTTTCCACGTCAAAGTTTCTTTTATCAGCACAGTGGTGCCCTATCTGGATGTTGTATCCAAACACATGCTTGGATTCTTTTATGTTGAAAAATTAATCCAACCTAAAGCACTTTTTAAAAAGTACATTATCAAGCCAATAAAAAAATGTACTAATCACCCAAACAGGGCCTTAGTGTTATTCTTGTTTTTCTGATTGTCACCACCCGTCCCATATGGGAAATAAGGTTGAATCATTCTTGTTCTTCTGATGCCCACTACGCTTAACGTAAGGGAACCAAAATTGTTTTGTTACCAATAATGTACTTTTGTTGATGATAATCAGTGTCGCCAGGGAACCAAAATTGTTTGATTACCAATAATATATTTTTTATAATGATAATCAGTGTTATCAAGGGGTGTTCCCCTGAGGCTACAATAGCATTTAATGTTTTCTACTTTTAGCTGCATACTTTAAATCTGTTAGTGCTTCCCTAAATCTTGTTAGAAGGTTGTTTTCCAAATCTTTTAAATAAACCTGTTCCTGTTGTTCTTATAACTCAATTTAATATCTGTTGGAAAACTGCCTTACATGTGGGCTGAAGATCTTTTCATTTGCATATCCTTTTGCGAAATTATTTTAAATTTTTGGGTACTATTATATATTCATATATAGGTTGTTCATTCACAGAGCTTAAGGTGAACCCCACCTTCTAATATTTGATGAAAAGTTTTCTTTTGAACTTTTGTCTTCATGTGAACTTTTGACCTTGGGTTCACGTTGGCAAGGCAGCCGTGTTATAGGTATCAATATTCCACTTGGATGCTTCATAGTTTATATAAAAGCCAGAGATATTGATATCATCTGAATTTTCGTTTCAGTGATACTGCTTACTGTGAGTACTTTGGACAATCTAACAGTAGATGAGATGATCTTACATATGGCATATATGGTTGAATTTAAGAGAAATGTTAACATCTTTTGTACATGTGAATCATCCACTGTATCCTGATATATATTTTAATTTATTCACCGTTGCAATAGATGGAATTGATATTTGTGGGAATTTTTAACTTCATTTTGTGAGTCCACTTTTTTGTTAGGTAGAACAATTGTCAAGTGTAGATTTGTCAACCCTTTCTTTGGATTTCTGTCTGTCAGAAAAAAGATTATGTTAACTGTCTCTTAGTTTTGTTCTTGTTTTCTGATTGTCACTACCCGTCCCATATGGAAATAAGGTTGAATCATTCTTGTCTTTTGGATGTCCACTATTCTTTAGGTAAGGGAACCAAAATTGTTTTGTTATCAATAATTAGTTATTGCTAATGATAACCAGTGTCATCCAAGGGTGTTCCTTGGAGAGCAGAATAGCATTTAATGTGCCATTGTTCTACTTTAGTTGCATACTTTACATGATTAGTACTTTACAAAATATAGGCAAGTATTTTTTAGAAAGTTGCTTTTCTTAATCTTTTAAATAAACCTATTCTTGTTGTTCTTAGAACTCACAATTTAATATATACTCTGGAAAGCTGCCTTCAAATGTTGATGCTGAAAATCTTTTCATTCACACACCTTTTAGCAAAATTATTTTAAATTTTGTGGTGCTTTTCATGTTCCATATATATTTGTTCATCCACAGAACTTAAGAACTTCATGTTCTAATGTTTGATAAAAAATTTTCTTTTGAACTTTTGTCTTTATGTGAACTTTTCTTTCTTGCTTCTTTGTTTAACTCATTTTGCACTGTTTGAATGAGAATTCTGGAGGCCATTGCAACTGCATCTTTCCGGGCATCCTCTCAAGTTCTCATGCATGGTGTGATCATCCCAGTTTATGTTTCACTTTTTTCTGTTTCATTGGTGAGTAGGTGATAAATCCTTGATAACAAAATTGTGCAGAAGTTTATGCTTTTCTACTTAACATTAAAAGAATGACTGGTCAATATTTCTTAATGGGGTATTTATTATGGATATGCTATCCAAAGAGTGCTCATATTTCCAGTAGCACATAGTATTGTATTTGATGAACTAGGTTGAAAATATTTAATATGCAATTCCCATCTTATAAAGTTATATACGCCTGCAATTCTACTAGTAATGTAATTGATAATACCTGTATCAATTTATTTGCCGTTAATTCCCTCAGAAATTTAGAAAGCAGAACAATAGTTATGTGTTTTAAGTAAGCCCTTAACATGATTGTTTGGTATCAGTGGTAATTGGAAACAAATTATTCCTGATCCCAAATTTTTTATTCACCTAAATGAAATAAGTTTCTACCATGGATTTGATCATTTGACATACTTCGGATAAATTACGCGAACCGTCATCGAACTTTGATGCATTCCCATTTCAGTCACTAAACTTCACTTTGTAATAGGGCGGTCATCCAACTTGAAAAAATTTTCATCCGCAATCATTCTTATTGACTATCGTCGATTTCTAGGTTATCGCGCTTATGTAGCATAATTTCTCTTTACGTTGATCCATAATATTATAAAAATAATTTCTCTCTCTTATGTTGCAATAAATAATATTTTTATTAAACTAATTTATTTTACTAAAAAAAATAAAAAATTGAAGAAGTCCTCTCTCTATCACTCTCACGCTCCCTTCCTCTCTCCCTCCTCTCTCTCTCCCCCTCTCCCTCTCACCCTCCCTCTCACCCTCTATCGCCGGAGACGAAGAAGAAGAGCGGAGGGAGCAGCTGCCTCCCTCTCTTCTCCCTCGCCGAAGACGAAGGAGAAGAGCAGCTGCCCCCTCT
>LTAE01000375.1:16566-44581 GCA_001647135.1 Pontederia paniculata | reverse complement strand
TTGTTATTATTATATGATAATTTATTATTGTGTTATGTTTTATTTATGGAAGATTTAAAAGGGCAAAGAGGGAAATTAATATAAATAAGATTGTCACTTGGGTGGTAATCTGGATAGACACCCCCCTCATAGGTAATGTGGATTACCACTTCATAGGCAATCTGGATTGCTAGGCAATCCAGATTGCCTACGAATTAAAATAAGTAAACAGGGTAATGTGGTGGGCCCAGGTAATTTTAACTTCAGATTACCAGTAATCTACAAAGATTACTGTGAGGGAAACGCCCCCTAAGGGTTTCGCGATGGGTTGCATTTTAAAGTTTTCAACGGTTTAATTTATTAATTAAATTTAATTGACATAAATAATTAGCGAATTTATATTTTATATAAATTAGTAACTTCGAGTTTTATTTTTAAAATCATCAATTTGATCAAAATTTATCGTTCGGCTCTTGCTCAAATACTAAATTAACTAAATATTAATAATACTGAATATCAATGAGTTATCACCGGAAGAAATGACTTAATTTGTTAATATTAATTTTAAGTAAGTTCATCTTTTAAAGCAAAATGAACACCTTTCTCCTAAGGTGAATAGATCTGATTCGTTTTTCCAAAGCAAAAGGAACGCTTCCACTACTTGTAATAGCAAATATAAATAAAATATACAAATTTAGGGAGTAAATTTAGGCAACGGTCGTTAAATTATATATTTCATTTTAATTGAGTCACTCAACTTTTTTTGTCTTAAATTGCATATGTTCTAGTTCTTTTATTATTATTGCAAATGTATCTTGATCAACTATTGTCATTACTCAATTAAAATATTAACGTGATTAATCGTATGCCCACATTAGTGTTTTTACTCTCATTACGATAATATAAAAATAATACAAAAAATAAAAATAACTAAAAGTGAAGGGAAAAATGAAGCATTAATACTTTTAGGCTTGTTTAGCTTGAAGAAATGGGAGGGATGGAGTGAGATTATGGAAGAGCTCCTTGTTTAGATAGAAATTTTAAGTGAGAATGAGAGGATTTGAACTCCTCCAAGTCACTTAAAATTAATTTTACTAAATTGATAGAATTAAAAAAGATTATATTATTCGGATGATTTTGTCCTTCTTAGACACTATTTTTTACATATTAGAGCAAAATTATCTTTTCTTTTTTTTTAAAAAAAAAATATCCTTCCATTTTCCATCCTTCTATCCAAACAAAATTTAAATTTCTTAATACCTCACAATTCTTTCTAACCCATCTCTCTTCTCCTTCCTCTCCCCACGGGGGTGGGATATGATGATAGAGTATAAAATGAGAGAGTGAAGTGTAATTAATTATTATTAAATTTTTATTTGGATAAAAAATTATAATGGCTGATGGGCTAAACTAACAACTCATTGAATATTTTTTTAATAAATTAAATAAATATCATTTTACCCTTATTATACATATATTGTTTATGATGTATAATAGATATAATAATATTATATTTTTATTTGATTTTTCACTTGATACTCTTTCGTAAAAATCTCTCTAATTTTTTAATATATTTTTTTTCTCTTTTCTCTTCATATTTCTTACTTTCTTTTATCTTTAGTATTTTTTTCTTTCAATGTATTTTGTATTTCTCTTTCATAACATTTTTTATTTTTTTATTCCCTTAAAATTAAAAAAAGAGAAGAGATTGAGTATGAGAAATAAATATATATAAGAGGATTGAAAAAAAAAAGATAACAATTAAGATCCAAAACTTTTTTGACAAAAAAAATAATATGAGAAATAAAACTTGAATAAATAGAAATTAAATAGAAGATGTTATAAAATTTGATCTAAGAGATAAACCACAAACGAATGTTGAATATTCTCCTATCACAATTTGAATGAATTAGAGCAACATTATAAAATATTATTTAAAAATATAATATCTAAAAAAAATTATCCACCCTCACCAAATAAAAAATGTGGAGTTTGGAGCTATGATTCACTCCTCCAAACCACATATGACTTGTATAAATTCTTTATCAAAACATAATTTAACATCATTCACTCATCTTTCATCTTATTTCTTATAACATCACAATCCAAACAAAGCCCAAGAGACTAAAAAGGAGACAATAACGGGAGGGGGGTTCCTACTTGATGCGAAGTGTGAGTTAAGATAGAAAAAATGACTATAAGTTGGGGCATAAAGCCAGAGTCAAGCTTCTGTAAAAGATTGTCTTCACTTCAAATTTTAATATTTATAAACCTAACACACTCCTACCACCATAAGTATACGATAACGTCGAGTACTTTAGGTATCAATCCACAAGAAATCTTCGTTTTCACACCTCTATTTTCACTTTTCCTCAGACAAGCTATCGCGGTTGAGGCTTGACACTAGAGGTCCAAGCCCAACTGGAATATGTGATGACTAATCAATTGAAAATAGAAATAAGCTTTGAAGATCTTAAAATAGAAATTGCAAAAATTAAAAGAAAGATAATTCCAATGATGAGAGAACATCAAAACCTTAGGTTCACCTCTGAATCTTACCCATCTGCTCTTTGATATGAAATTACATGAATTCGCATATGGCCTTACACCACGGGTTAAAGCAATCCCGCTCTCGCAGTGATTGCTCTACCTTTTACCTTTCCGCTCTCGCGGTGGAGACTCAAGGCTTGACCAAATGTAATCTGGTCATAATCACTCTTTCTCTCTCTAGGATGAGAGTTGACCATCTTAAATTTGATAAAAGAATATAAATCTTGACACCCAAGTGTCAGAGGAGTATCGTCTCAGCGTGCACTGACCTCTTTTCTAAGGGAGACCTAAATGTTCAGTTAGAGAGCTTTCTCAGGTTGGAGCATCACCCTGCTATCGCAGCAGTAACCTAATCAGTAAGTCGGTCCCACTCTTGTGGGGTATGCTCGTGAGACCGACTAAGAGATTTATTTCCCAAGCTACCTATCAAACATCTATCGAGGTCAATGCAACTCAGTTTTCCTCTCTATCTAAATTTATAAATTAATTCAAGATTATTGTTGTTTGCTCCGGATCAAGCTCCGGAGGTAGGGGCAGGCTCTCACATATCCCCTAACTCATAAGACATAACCTAGATTAAGGTTCTCCCAAACTTCATCACTAGTCTCTCGACTCATTGTGTGAAGGTAACAATACTATAAGGTCATTATGGACAATGCGCACTTGAGAAGAATTAAATGAATAACAAGAAAACACAAAAATACAAAACATTACATGAAATTCAACGCACAAGATCAAGTAGACGATATAAAAGATGAAACTCAAAACATTTTAAAGCATAATTGATAGAACATAGATTCTCTCAAGATTTTAGCGCTAAAAGTCTAGTAGGACATCCTGCGGATAATAGTTACAAAATAAGAAAATAGTCAAGCCACATAGTTCTTGCCGAAAAATAAACTAAGTGAAATAATAAAAGTAGTCCGGCGTTTCGTCGTCCTCCCCTCTTGGTCATGTCGTCCTCTTTCCCCTTTTATCCCCTCTATGTCGTCTTCAGACTCTCTCTTGTACTTCCCCAAAATTCGGAGGTGAGAAGATCTCAAATCTGTCAAATCCCTAAAATCTCGGTCAGGTGAGGGATCAACTCTGTAAAATTCGAATGTCAGTTATGAAAGTTACCCCGGTTCCTCATCTGCAACAAAAAAGGAAAGAATTTAAAATTTCAAATGTTCAAATCGCACAAATCATGAAAATCAATTAAAAAAATTAGTTCAAAATCTTAAAATCTAAATATAGTGATGCTGAATATTCAAAATACGAAAAATAAAAACAAATCAGCAAATAATAGTTTAAAAAATAAAACTCAAGACAAGCTTTTTGAAGATTGTCAAGTTATTTAGATATATCTTTTCTTATCATCAGTACTCCTCCATGTGGTGGAGTGATAATTCATCTTCTACTTTTCTTCTATGATCACTTTGAATAAAATTATTGAGATGGATAATGATCTAGGATAAATAAGATAAATGATAAATTTTGGTATAATTAGAATCTTATCAAATGTTATTAATTTTTATCTTTTTAATATATAGATTGTTTTGAATTTAATTATAAAAGTCTATAAATTAGTTTGGGCTGTTCAGCTATTATTCAATTCAATTAATTTTCATTTTCAAGTAATATCAGATGGTGCTGTAAATTATTTTATTAAGTTTTTTTGATACTTTGAATCATCAACATCTTTGGAGATTCGTTCAAAAGTTGTACTCTCTTTTACTTTTCTATTCATCTCCTATTAGTCCAAATCTTTAGTTTTATTTATTTATTTGTTTTATTGAACTTGCCGTATTTAAAAAAAAAAGTATATTTCTTTTATTATTTGTTTAGACTATGTTTGTCCATATTTTTTAAAACTTTTAGATGCCACTCATTACTTTTTTTTTCCCATTTTTTTATCCCTCCCAATTGATCACGCAACCACGTTTCTCTTCATCCATATTTTTTTTTTCATTTTATCTCCCAAAACCCCTCATCTTTTTCTCTCTTCATCTCTTCATATTCATTTCATTTTTTTTTCAAACAAATGTAGAAGTTCTTTTTTTATTATTCTTTTATCATTATATTTGCATATTTTATTTTTTTTCTCTTTCTTTTTCATCCATCATTTTTTATTTTATTTCTTTTTAATTTATTATTTTTAACAAAATGAGAAGAGAGCCTACTCCATTTAGTGACTACTTGGATCTAAATGATTTTCTACGTTGGATTTTTTCAAACAAAGTAGTTCGCTTTTTTGAATTTTGGGGTGCACCATAGCATCAACAAGCCAAATTAGTCGCTAATAAATTTACAAGCACATTATTATCCTAAACAAACTATTTCATGATTGTTATAAAAAAAACAACCTATTCGGACATGAAATGTGATAAAAAAAAATTTATTGGCAGATTATTTTCTATCACATTTATATCATCGTCTTATTTTTCAATTGTCACAAACACATCAACATAAAAGACAATATTCTACAATAGCCACAATTTCATCTAGAAGATATTTTGAAATCAATTGAGTAGGTTCAACTTCGATTGGACAATATAATTAATTGAATGTCCAAGACTACTTCAGAACCTGTACAATCTCGCTAGGAACCACTTAAAATTCTTGACAAAATTGTGCTTTTTTTATATATCGAAGATGAATACTTATTGATGAGGTATTTTCTTATTTGTTTGAAGACTTTGAAATTGAATCAAAGACAGAGTCTAAAGTCAAACAAGTTGACATACAACTAATACCAATAATAATTCTCATTGTCTAAAAAGAAGATAAATTTGTTGATGAGATAAATGAGAAGCTTAAAGCAAATTTATCAGCAATGAAAAGAGAGTTGATTCAATTTTTTTTAAATTTCTAATTTGGTGTTGTATTGTGATTTACTTGTTACAGACTAGTCACCAGATTGCGAAAGAAGACAAGATGTCTATAAGATTTGAAGCATGTCCCTCTTGATTTAAATTTCAGAGTTTGAGATCAAACTCTTTTGAAAAGATGAAGACCAATGTAGAATAAATAAATAGATGATAAAGTTTGATATAGTTATAATATTATATGAATGTTATTAGTTTTTATCTTGTTAATATTTAAATTGTTTAGGCTTTGATTGTAAAAAAAAACTATAGATTAGCTTAAACTTTTTAATTATCATTCAATTCAATTAATATTTATTTTATTCATTATATATATGTAATTTATTTATCAATGAATTTTGAGTAATACTTGATGATGCTATAAATCATTTTATCAAGTCTTTTGATAGTGCTTTGAATCATCAATTTTCTAACTCGTCCAAAAATTATAATCTCCTCCACTTTTCAATTCTTGCTGCGTTTGCTTGCTGGCGGTGCCTTTAAAAATTCAATAGTTAAAGAATAATCTTATTGTAAAATGCATTTGAGTGTGAAAGTTGAGATAAAATATATATGCTATAAACTTTTAGGAGGGTACGTAGAGCAAAATAGAAAAGACCGTTTCTACATAAATCACCACAGTTTTTGGAAGAAAAAGGTGGATCATCGTATTCTGATATCACAACTAAAGGCCTTTCAACAAAGTCCTAAACTTTCATATCTCCTCTTCTAGATATATAGTCTTGCAACTTACTCCTCAAGAGATTCCTCTTTGTTAGGATTCTTTCCTCGTGAAACATCATTCAATATTTATTATCATATGTCTTGTGCATGATGTGCCAACTAATTATGCCGATAAATATGAACTTGTCCTCATTCTAAAGCACACTTTACACTTGTGCAAAGTATTGCGCACTACATTGATTAAAGTATTTAATTTTGCATGTTTGATTAATTCCAAAAGCATACATCATATTCAAATTTAATTTGATGAAAGATTAATGTATGATCATCAGAATAATTTGACAATTTAAAGGAAACATAAAAAATGACCCATCAACTGATGTGCTAAATAAAAAAAAAATAGTTTAGTATATGATCATTAATTTAATACTTACATTATAAAATATAATACTTTATACAAGTATAGATTAAAAAAAAGTTCTTTTAGCGTATCATATGATACATTTCTATATCTACTCAAAGAAGTCACACGTCCACACACTCACACACATATATATATATATATATATATTAGTACTTCAGCAATATATATGTATACATATATAATCAGTGGTAATTTTATTAGTAACTACAGTATATTTAACAACCTCTATTTTATGCCTTCACATTAACTTTTAATCATGCTTTTAAAAGTTCCATTTTTTAAGTAAAAATTTTATAATTACTTTTGACGCTTGTAAGCAGTGAGGGGGCAGGAGTGAACAATGGTAGGTTAATTAACTGACTAGATAATTTAATTAATCAAACTGTTATAAAAATATTTACACATTATCTATCCAATCCGAAAAAAGTAAATAAAAAAATTAATTCGATTCAATAGATTCACTAATTTATTCGCAAAAATATATATTTATAAAGAAAGTTATTAGAACATAAAGTTTGAAATATACTAAATAATTAATAAAATATATTTTCAGAATTGAAAATGTGAAACTTAAACATAATTTGAAAGAAAAATCAATGAATAATTAGAAACAAAATGTGATTAAACAAAAAGTATAAATTCAATATACATATAATAAATCTATATAGTAATATAAATATTTTTTAATTATCAAATAATATTAGTTGTTAATAAAAAGTTTGGTTGACTATTCATGAAAAAAACAAACTTATTATCTATTAATCGAATTAAATCGTGATGATCTGAATAGATAATATTCATTCGAGGGTCGAATAAATGGTTAATTATTTTCACCATAGAGGGGAGTGAAGCTCTAGATATTTTGTTATCACGTGAAGAATAAAAATATATAATATATAAATAGAAAATTAGGAAAATGCGTTTTTGTTTGTTCTTTTTGACATTCGATATAGTTGAAAACTCGGAATGATGGAAAAAATTCTAGTATTATCACTTCTCGTTTTCATTCGTTAATAATATTTTTTTTATCTGCAGATCTCCGTGTCTAAGATTATTAACATCTTAATAATTTAAAATCGAGATAAAAAATAAAATAATATCACTCTAATCGAATTAACGATTTTATAATTTGAATTCGAAATATTAACAAATTAATAATTTGAAGCACAAATGTATCAAACTAATTTTATTAGTTAATAATAAATTCTAGTAGCTAAAACTGACAACTTAACGCCCGGCGCGCGCTGGGTCGCCGCCGTCGCCCGTTTGCCACTCGTCGATTAGCTCCCTGACGTAGGAACTGCCCGTCGGCTACAATGTCGGCGACCAGCTCCATGGCCGCGGCCGCCTCCGCCGTTGCCGCATTCCGCTTCCCGCTGTCACGCCGCCACCTCCTCACCGCGCCTCCGCTTCTCTCGTGTTCTCGTGGTCCGCGCCTCCTCTTCCTCCGTATCCCCGTTGGAGGTCTACGCCAAAGTGTCCATCACCGTTCCCGATCGGCTTGGAGACTGTAAACTCTCTACCATTACCGTCTAAACCCCCTTTTTGCTAAGTTTTCTTTCTCAATAATGGTTATTACATTTTTCTATGTACCACTTTTTTAGCATTTTATGCCTCTCGAAAGTTTTTTCCCTTTTCTTTTTTTTTCAATTTCAGTTAAAAAGATAAAAAATTTCGACAATATTATGTGTTAACTAGCAAGCCAAGTATGAATTATTTATTACTGCACAAATTTGTGTTTGTGGTAATAAAAAATCCATTTTTTTTGCATGTGACATTAAATTTCGTCCTATACTGTCGCTAATTCAGCATACATGGACAAGATTTAACGACTGAGCAAACATGTTTTTTCTTCAAACTAAAGGTTGGCTGGAAATGGTTGTTTGATGTAATTGGTAGCAAAAAGGCTCATGTTTGGTTTCCTTCCGGAATCCAGATATTAATTTGTTGGTTTCAGTTAAGTGTGCTTGGTTCTGAAATTGCAAGTAGATATCATTTGAGAAATCTCTGATATCACTTTCAGGTCCCTTTACCCAAAGAGTCCAATTGATCCTTGAGGAGAAGCACCTTCCTTATGACATGAAGCTGGTGGATCTTGGCAACAAATGTGAGTGGTAAAATTGCACAATTCTTGCCTCTTGTGATTACAGTAGAAAGTTAGTTCACGTGATAAGGATTATGGTGTTGTGATAAGGATTATGTCCTTTTTTGATGGCATGACAGGGAGGGAAAACACTAGCACATTAAGTATTGGGCATACAAAACACACTTTATTTGTTGAGAGTTCTTACTGTCGTTGTTCCTTCTTTAAGCAATTTCATATGACTAGACAATTTGTAATTTTGTTTTAGCTGTTGGCTGCTGCTCCTAGACCCTCATATTTTCATCCTTTTTCTTATTTTAATAAATTTTAGCACGTGTATTACTTCGACAAGTTTTCATCTTACATGGAGATTTGTTTAGCTTTCCTTGTAGAATAACAGTAGATTTTTCTCGCTCAGAAGTGAATTGGGAAAGTCATTTTATTCATAAACTGCTATTTTTCAAGTTGTTCATAATTGTGCATTATGTTAGTATACTTGTCAAAAGACTCTCAGTTTATGATATGCATGTATACCTCTATCTTTTTTCTGGGGCATACTATTGACATCATCTTGCACATTTCAATCTTCTCTGTATTATTGATGAACCTACATACATCAGTCTACTTGCTCATGATCAGGTGAACTTTGTATCTGCACACAGCAGTATACTTGCTCATGATCAGAAGTACACCATTATTTTGGTTTTCTCGGGCATATTATTGACATCATCTTGCACATTTCATTCTTCTGTGTATTGTTGATGAACCTACATATAACACTATGCTTCCTCATGATTAGGTGAAGTTAGAGGCTGAGATTTGATTCATTTATATTGCCATTTTTACACTTTTCTGGACGCAACTTGTCGTAATAACTTGTATCAGATATATTATTCTTTGAAAATTGTAATACATTAAAGATAAAATCTTGCACTCCTTTCCCCCTTTTTTTGTAGAGGTTTATCAGCTTTCTGAAATGCAAAATCCTAATGATGGAGTGGAGCAAGCTTTGCTTAATGAGTCGACTTTCTTTAACAACTATTTAAGGGATAGTGTAAGTAGTGCTGCTTCTGATTGATTCTCTTTATGCTTGTCAAAGACTTGTTAATAGTTATATCTTTATGCTTGTCAAAGGCTCGTTAATAGTTATATTATTTTTTTCCTCTCTTTTTAAGATAAATGATGCTGTTAGTTCATGATTACCTCACATGATTTAACTTATTTCTAATTTAGTTCTTGTTTCCCAAATATACTGTTCTTTTGATTTTGCATTTGGTGTGTTTCTCATTCTATCTGAATTTTGTTTCACGTTATATTATTTTATCCATTTCATTTTTAGGTAGGAAGTCTCTTCGAAAAAGATGATAGGAGGATATGTCATACATTAAGATAATAGATTTATTCCATTTTAAACTTGGCAAATTGTATTAAAATATGTGTGCATAAATTTTATTGTCTCCAAACTTAACAACATCAAACTGAAATTTCTTGTATAAATTAATTGAACTCTGCTAGCAAACAATTGTTTCTGACTCAGGCTTGTTCAGATGCTTCAACATATTTCATTTGACAATTAAAGTTTGCGATATTAACATATCAACCCAAACACTGATTTATGAGCTTCAATAAAACAAGGGATTGGAGTTGGCACCTTGTTACCTCTTGTAGAGATCAAGAGTTCAAGTCTCGAGTGAGACCTAGTTTATTTCTATTTCTTGCATTAGGCTAGTGGCTTTCCTTTGTAACCGAAAAAAAAGAAACAAGGGAGGGAGTGTCTGATTGACCTATGGCTAAATTATTTGGCATATGGTGGAGAAATTGTCTTAGATGTTCAGGAATAACTGTGAACATAACTAAGTAGGAATTAAATGAAGGAAACTTAGACAAAATCTCCAAGTTGTGTTAGATTAGCTTAGATTTGCTGCATACAAGCCCAGGAATGCTAGAGATAAGCTGACTTGTGAGACTAACAAAATTTAGACAAGAAAACTTAAAAAGTGAGACAGCATTTCCTGTTTAAGTATCATTTGTCATATGGTTAAAAACTTCAAAACATGTACCTTTAAGGTTGAGAAGCACGCTAGGACCATGTAATGCACAGTACAACGTTAAATGGAATCTAAAGTAAGGATAACTGTAAAACTTTAGATAACATCTAAAATATGCATAAACATAGTAGCAAATAATAACCAGGATGGTTAAAAAGTACATCAAAATTTTATATAAATATATATAACAATGTTCTTTCTTTTTGCATGAGTTTATTTGCATATTGTTGTTTCCTTCATCATAATATAGAGCAATTAGAATGAGGACTTCAAACTACGTAATATTGGATTTCATTAACATCATGTAGATACAAATTTTAAATGTTGTTAATAGAGTCCCTGAAAGTGATGGTGAAGATAAAATGCTATAGTAAATTACAACCAAAGGAACCAGCTTATGAATAACACCAGTCTGTCTAGAACTTTACTCACCATTCTTTCATTGATGTACATGTGTGCATCAACATGGTGATCACTATAACTACCATAATTTTCATGAAAAAATTCATCTTTTCTTAATTGCTGAAAGCAGTATATAAGGATTGAATGGAGTCAATGGACTATGGAGCCATAATGAGCCAGGATCCTTTTATTGTTTTTCTTCTCTGCTAAACTGCACGGCACAGGGTACCTGATGGATTACAAGCTGATGCAAATTTAATATGATCATTCAATTATATATGTATATGATTTCTTTACAGTTTAATTTTCATTTCTAGTGTTGGAATCATGCTTAAAAGTTTATTTTCTGTTTAATATTCATGGTCCTTTCATTAATGGTGAGAAGATATCTGCTGCTGACCTTTCCCTTGGACATAAACTTCACCATATGGAGATTGCTCTTGGACACTACAAGAACTGGTCAGTTCCGGAGTCACTATATGACTTGCGGTCTTACATGAAGGTATTCTCTTTCTTTTTTCTATTTATTGACTAAATTATTTATTACCTCTAGGAGGTTTTCCCACATGTTTTGACTAAAAGAGTGGAAATAGGCGTACATACAGTTAGGATGAGCTCTTTCACAATGCTAAATATGTGGTGATATGATAATGGATGGAATGTGTAATCAAATATGTTAGAATGGAAACCATGAAAACATTGATAAATCCAGTTCCATTTAATTTCTAATCTCATAGCAAGTAAATCAAATCAAGTAAGAGAATGCTTCCTAGAGATTTTTTATTTCCTGAACTGTTTAGTGCATCTGTGTCTGTTCTAATTATTTTATTTGCAGCTGTTCTAATGTTTGTATTGAACTACATGATGGTATTCATATTATTCCCTCCGCAGTTACTGTAGTGTAACTAGTAAGTAGGAACCATTGACATTTTTTGTGTAAGTGACCAGGACATTGTCTGTCCATTTTTATTGTACATAATGCAACTACAAATTTCCTTGTGTTTGCAATGAGAATGATAAATAGTTGCTATTGTTATGGCAGCCATATTTACCTAATTCAACGTCCTCTTACGGGGGATGACATGTTAACCATCAGCTACCAACTAAGTTACTATATTATGTGGTATAGCAACACTACATGTTCTCATACTTTTGTGTTTCCATTATGTATAGAAAAAAGTGTCGTCTCTTTTCTTTCGTCCCCTTGCCTGGAAAAGATCTATGTAAGTAAGAAAAAAGATTTTTCTATGGCCTCTGAAAAAAAAGAGAAATTTCTGTGGAGGCTAGACAAAATAGGAAGGTGACATTTCATCTGCACTCAAGTATTAAACAACTAACTCATCACATGAATGCAATGATGGCCTACTTCAAATGCAAGTCTCATGTTTCAATTAATGTTGTTCTGTCTGGTATTTCCTCTTGTAGTCGTATAGTCTATCCTTTTTGGAACTTATAGCTCGTGATTCACAATCTGATGTAATATGTTTCCAGTTCCACAGGTGCTTATATAAGTAGCACAAGAATCACAGCATATTTTGTGTGGTACTATGTCTGTTTGATTCACATTTCTCCTTGTCATTTGATGGGCTATCCCATGGCAGACTATTTCCTCCATAGATTCATTTGTTAAGACTTGAGCACTTACTGAAGATGTCATTGCTGGATGACGTCCAAAAGTTTTTGTTTAATCCATCAGCAGTTTTATACAGGCAAGAAATGCTATATGATGACTAAATTTTGGCAATTTAAGTCAACTCTTTATTCCCTCAACAGAAATCCCAATGATCATTGTAATAAGTTTTTGCACATTCAACTTTACAATGTTATGAGCTCTTCTGAGATATTTTTCAGTTTCTTGAGCATGAAAGGATTATCCATATACTGTAGATGCAGAATACAGTCACTGAAGGGTAATTATCTTTTTTCTGATTGGCATTCATATTGTCAGACACTGGATCTCCATCGTCAACACCCATTTGTTATAAGTAGATACAAATTTTGAGTGAAATAGACTGAACGTTAATTGCTGTTGGTCCTCATTTTAGTGGTTCTTTTATGACCCTTAATCAGAATGGTACTTAATTTAGGGAATCAGAGTTCTTTGTTTTATTTCATGTGTGAAGAGTGGAGATTATACCTGTCTGAACAGAAAAACTTGCAAATAATAATTTATTAACACAGATGTTGCTTTTCTACATGATGATTTATTATTTGTCTGCAGTATAAGTTTCCATCTCCCTAAATATTGCTATTTCTTCCAAATGGATATGATCAGGGCATGTTATATTATCACAGGGCCAAGAATATTGTTTGAGTTAACATAAACAAATTTATTGATAAAGCATAGGTCCAATCTTTAAGCACATAATGAGTGTTATATTATTGTCATATATTTCCTTTTTCATGAATGCATAAAATGTTGCCGGCATCAAAGGCTGTGTTGAAGAATGTTTCATGTTACTGGCATCTGGATACTATCCACTAGAGGTACTAAATGCATACATTTTTCTCTTAGATGATGCATGCTACATGTATATGTTTTAGCTGCTGCAGATTGATGGGGATCATGGGGCCAAAAGTAATGCCATTCATGCTATTTGAACTCTCACTAGCAAAATGTTTTGAACAATAAAGAAAAAGAATCAATTGAGTAATGCCTTGACCACATAAATATGTATACCTTAGTGAACACCTCATCGTTCAAAAGGCTTGTACAGCAAAAGTCAACCACTAATCTTCACTGTTCTATTTGTTCGGGCAATTGTTCAGAAGCTGTGGACACCTCCAAACAAGAAATCCCATCATTCTGGATCAATATGCATTACATATTAGTCGTTCGTTTACCTTGAGACCAACATGTGAATTAGATTTCTCTTCCCTGTTCTTATGTAGACTCTTCTCAGTTCATTATCCAAAGTACTGCTTCTTTTAGAATTTCATGAAGAGAGTTGGTGTCAGTCTAATCTTGTGAAGCTGGAGAGATGATAGTAAGATACTCCCTCCTGTGTTCATGATCTCTCCTTTCCTTGATGTGGAGCTTGTAACCCATAAAACTTTTTAAGGTGGGCACAGTTTGCAGGTATTAATAAAACTTCCCTTTTCTCCTTTAAAAAGGCATCACAAGCAGTCTTACTTTCTCAGTATGTTGCTTTCTTTCTCTGCTTTCCATTTGTGCATGTCCCCAAAAGCTGGTGCCCTGACAGAAGGGTATGAGAAGATTCGTTTAAAGATGTAATTTTGAAATCCATATTTCTCCTTTAATTTGCTGTGAATTAAAACAATATTAGCTTGTACATTTTTTCCATTGAAAATTATTTTTGTGTGACAGAACTGTGACATGCTTGTATTGTTTTTTTTTTACTTCAGAAATATGTGCGTGTCACAGATTGAAAGAAACTGACCATTCAAATTTGCCCAAGGTTTGATAAGTTTACAGAACATTACATAAGGAACTTGTTTCGCTCACCATTATTTTTATTGAGGCTTATCAAACCTTCGTGTTACTTTCATCATAAATCTCGGTGTTCACTAAAAAAAAATATGCTCCTTATGAGAAAAAAAAAGAGAATATAACATGTTTTTATTTATTGTGAATCTACTTAACGACAATAATACATTAATTTGTTTTGTAAGTTAAATAATACATACAATATTAATCATGGCTGTATCTATTGGTGATAAAAAAAATGTTTTACTTAACTAGATGTTTCATATATTCCTTTAGGAAGAAATAATACGAATTAAGCACAAAATAACAAAAAAAGTCTCTCCTTAATTGATTTTGGCTTACGTCTTCCGTTTTGTTTTAAGACATTCACAAACATTATTAACAACTTATAATTACTCTGTCAATTTAATGTTTTGACATTAAATTATTTGCGTACTTAGCACTTTTTAATCTACTTCCTGGTTGTTGATAATCCACTAACATATTTGAACTCTTTTTTTTTTGGTGATTGTACTCTTTCTGTCGACCTCACTTATGGCATTCATCAACACTTAATTTCATGATAAGGGTTCTAAGTTTCCCTCCCCCTAATGCCACTTTCTCTCACATGAAGTTTCAATTGGGTCATAATTAAGCTTGAAGAAGAAGTGGATGGTGGTCAGTTTGGTTACTTCTTCCCAATGTTTTTATTGTCACTGTCCAAGTTCATGGCAGGCATATGAGAAGATGAGAGTTTCTGTCTCAAAATGTAATCGTACAATACGGAAATTTCATGTATTTATGTTTTGATATTTTAAGTAGGAAAAAAACTATGGCTCTATTTTCTATATCAAATGTTATCAGAAGCTCTTTTTTTTTTCAATATTCATGTAGCTTATATCTGGACCAACAATTTGAACAAGCCTTGCTTAACATAAGGCAATCGGACCAACAAGTAACTTAGCTAGTTATCTTAATATCTACTAGTGTGACCATCATTTTGAGCACTTCTTGCTTAACATAGGGTAATTAAGATAAACTTGTAGAATGATTAACTTGGGACTTATGTTGGAAATATCACAATGGAAAGTCTCAATTATATCTCAACCTGCCCACACAAGATGTCGTAACTATATATATATGGGCATATTAGCGTGTATACATAAATTGTATATACACCGTGCATACACACATTTTGAGCTTTTGAATTAGTATCACTCCTAATTTGATGGTCCAAAATATAGATAATTTGTATCGTTTGATTAAAATAATATTGATCCAAAAACCCAGAGTGTATGCATACACGGTGCATACATAATTTGTGTATGCACGCTAATGTTTATCATATATATATATATNATTCTATAAGAAAATAAGGTGAAGAGCGGTGTGGTCCTATTTACCTTTTTTTCTTCTTTTATTTTTTTTTCAAAATTTAAAAGTAAAAGTAAATAAAGGTAAAAAGAATATGTGTTCACGCAAATATTAAACTCTTAAAATAAATAAGCTTTAAGCATTTGAGATAAAATAGAAATATTTAAAAAGTTGATGAAAAATAAATAACTAATATTAAAGTTTGGGATAAAACAAAAATAAACTATACTTTAGATACAATTTAGAGAAGAAAAATGGTATTAAGAATTAAAGCCTCAAATAGAAAGGCCTATCCTATTAATAATTCAATTTATGTTCTTTAGAGATTTTCTTTAAAAAAATATTTTTAGTAAATCCTCAAGTAGAAGATAATTGATAAGGGAAACTAGTTTTTTTTTTCATATTAATGTGTTCTTGAAAAATTTTGACATAACGAAATTTTTTTAATAAAAAACGCATAACATAGTGTTGATCATTCATAGACCTCGGACTTTTTCCATTTCAAGAGAAATCACAAGCTTAACAATAATAAGGTTAACTGAAACAATAAAAAGAAAAGTAAACAACTAAATTAGAAAATTTAATTTTTATTTGTCGAGAGTAATTTTTTACCATTGTTTAAAATTATTAGCACTCGACTAATTTGATATTTGGACATATGCAAAAAAAAGTTAGATTTTAATCATGTTAATAATTTTAAAAACTTGAATTCGATTACTAGCTCATCGTCCCTCGATCTCGGGACACAAATTTATTAAATTTATTTGAAGATCAAGAGTAGAAAATTTAATTTTTTATTAAAATTATTAGCACTCGACTAATTTAATATTTGGACGGATGTCACGAAATTAGATTCTAATCAAATTAATAATTTTAAAATTTTGAATTCGAAACTAGGTTCCTTGATCTAGGGATACAAATCTGCTGAATTTGCTTGAAGATCAAGTGTAAAAAATTCAATATTTTATCACCTTGTGTGACCCTCTCATCAATTTCTCTCTCCTTTTTAACTTTCCCAACATAAAAGCTAGTTCTCTCTCTCTCTCACATCTCTTTTTAAATTCATGGCTTCTGAATCGAAAAGTTTATCCAGAAATCATCTATGCATCGACCACCAACACTCCTTTCCACTTCTTTGAGGACTTGTTAATACTCGCACACCAAAAGTTGGACTCTCTCTCTCTCTCTCTCTCTCACACACACACACAGCAACAGCAACAGTGGGAGGAAGAACCACAAGGGCGGGCAGGCAGGCAGCAGTGGCAGCAACAACTGGGAACAGCAAGCTAAGTGGGGGCGTCGATTCAAGAGCAGTTTATGCGTGGAGTGTAGCAGTCACGGCGCTGGAAAGAAACAAGGCCAAATCCAATACCCCACTCTCTCTCTCTCTCTCTCTCTCTCTCTCTCTCTCTCTCCATATATAGAATATAATATAAACTATGCAAGTTTAGTTAAGGGGCTTTGGGGAATTGGGATAGCGAGCAAAGGAGATAACACATCCCTCGTGGAATAAACTAACCCCTCATCTCCCAGTGTATTACTAGTAGTTTAGCAGTGAGTTCCCTTCTCTTTCTCTCTCCTACGGCTACTAAGCAGTCCCAGGCTTTCCATCTCTCAACAAACTCCACCCCTTGCCGTCCCTGCTGCTGCTGTTGCTGCTAAACAAGTACCCCAGCAGAACACATGCTCCTCGATCCTGTATCACATCTTTGCCACCATTATTACTGCTGACCGCTGCTGCTGCTGCTGCTCACTTCGCCTTCGACATAGCAAGCAAAGATGATTACTGTGGCGGACTTCTACCATGTGATGACGGCGGTGGTGCCGCTGTACGTGGCGATGATCTTGGCGTACGGGTCGGTGAAGTGGTGGAAGATCTTCACGCCGGACCAGTGCTCAGGCATCAACCGCTTCGTGGCGCTGTTCGCGGTGCCACTGCTCTCCTTCCACTTCATCTCCACCAACGACCCCTACACCATGAACCTGCGCTTCATCGCCGCCGACACGCTGCAGAAGCTGATGGTGCTGGCAATGCTCGCCGTCTGGGCCAAGGTCAGCGCCAACGGCAGCCTCGAGTGGACCATCACGCTCTTCTCCCTCTCCACTCTGCCCAACACCCTCGTCATGGGCATACCCCTGCTCAAAGGCATGTACGGCGACTTCTCCGGCAGCCTCATGGTCCAGATCGTCGTCCTGCAGTGCATCATCTGGTACACCCTCATGCTCTTCCTCTTCGAGTACCGCGGCGCCAGGATGCTCATCAGCGAGCAGTTCCCGGACACGGCGGGCGCCATCGCGTCCATCACGGTGGACTCCGACGTTCTGTCGCTGGACGGGAACCGGGACATGCTGGAGACGGAGGCGGAGCTCAAGGAGGACGGAAAGCTGCACGTCACCGTGCGCCGCTCCAACGCGTCTCGGTCGGACATCTACTCGCGCCGGTCGATGGGATTCTCCGGCACCACGCCGCGCCCGTCCAACCTCACCAACGCCGAGATCTACTCCCTGCAGTCCTCGCGGAACCCGACCCCGCGGGGCTCCAGCTTCAACCACAACGATTTCTATTCCATGGTCGGGCGGAGCTCCAATTTCGGCGCCGCCGACGTCTACGGCATGCGCCCCACGTTATCCACCCCGAGGCCGTCCAACTACGAGGAGGACCACGTCGCGGCGGCGCCCAATCCGTCGTCGACCAAGGCGCGGTTCAATTATCAGCTGCCGCTGACGACGGCAGGCACCGCGCCAACGCAGCAGTACCCGACCCCGAATACGACGGTGTTCTCTCCTGTGGCTACGGGCGCGCCCGCCAAGGCGAGCGCAGCAGCGGCGCCGGCATCGGGGACGAAGCCCAAGGCCAACGGACAGGCCCATCTACCGAAGGCAGACCAAGACGGTGGTTCCAAGGATCTACACATGTTCGTGTGGAGCTCCAGCGCGTCACCGGTCTCTGAAGTGTTCGGCAACGGCCAGGAGTACGGCCTGCCGACGACCACCGATCCAGCTGCCGTCAAAGAACTCAGAATGGCCGTGTCTCCCGGCAAAAGTAACCAACATCTGTTCATCGTTGCCGCGTGATATTTTACTCCGTAGAACACTGTAATTAAATTGCTTCTTTGTTGCGCAGTGGAAGGCGACGATCTCAGCTTCGGCAACAGGGGGCAGATGGACAGGGAGGGCGGCGGCCACGACGTGGACGCGGACCAGAAAGCAATGCACGATCACGGCGGCAAGGGCGGGGGCCTGACGCCGGCGACGACGATGCCTCCGGCCAGCGTCATGACGCGGCTGATCCTGATCATGGTGTGGCGCAAGTTGATCCGCAACCCCAACACCTACTCCAGCTTAGTGGGCCTCATCTGGTCGCTCGTCTGCTTCAGGTAAAACCGCGACCGCCATTAACTTTTTACTCCACCTTCCAAGCTCTGTTTTCTTTACCTCTGTGCCACCACCGCGCCACGAATGGTTCTAAATTCTTCGAGCGTCGCCATTGTTAATTTATTCCTGTTGCTTACGGCATTTGCAGGTGGCATGTTCAGATGCCTGCCATAGTAACGCAATCCATCTCCATACTGTCAGATGCAGGGCTCGGCATGGCAATGTTCAGCCTCGGTCAGTACTCGCCATGTGCAGTCCACTACGTGCTCTTTAATCACTACTGCTACAAATAAACAAACAAATATTACATAATCCCATGCTTCTTTTATGGCGTGCCTGTGGGAAAAGCTGCATGCTTAGTTTATAATGAGCATGCTTAGCATTAACTATGATTAATGGAAGCTTTTGTTGGTTGGCAGGACTGTTCATGGCGCTGCAGCCGAGGATCATAGCGTGCGGGAACTCGGTGGCCACTTTTGCCATGGCCGTGAGGTTCCTGGCAGGCCCGGCCGTCATGGCTGCTGCTTCCATCATCATTGGCCTTCGTGGCATCCTCTTGCACGTAGCCATCGTTCAGGTACGCACGCCCCTCTTTCTCTCTCCTCTGCACTTCTTTAGCAGCAACTGTTGCTTTTAATCATCGAAAAAAAAGCAACTGTTGCTTTTAGGCTGCAACTCTTCTCCCCTTTCCCTATCTTTCTTTCTGAATTCTGACACGGGAATCCAAACTCCAAATAGTTCAGTAGCCCTCATCTTTGCTAGATTCGTTTGTTTTTCCTTTTGCTTCTGAACTAATGCAATTGACGATGATACCATCTCTTTGTAACTTTTGGCTACAGGCAGCGTTGCCCCAAGGCATTGTCCCCTTTGTGTTCGCAAAGGAGTACAACGTGCACCCTGACATCCTCAGCACAGCGTGAGTGCTACAACAACAACATCTCTCTCTCTCTCTCTCTCTCTCTCTCTCTCTCTCTCTCTCAATTTTGCTTCATTTGCGTCTTTGTTGAAATCTGTGTACAGGGTGATATTTGGGATGCTGATCGCACTGCCAATAACACTGGTCTACTACATTCTGCTCGGCCTGTGATCCTTCTTTTTTTTTCTTCCTGTGTGTAAAGTGTTTTGTTCAGAAAGGAGGATTGTGCTGCCGGAAGCAGTCGATTGATTTCTTACAACAGCAAAAACATGAGAAGGGGAACAAAAAAACATAGAGTTAGAACTGAGAAGGATGGATTGCAGCATGGTACAAAGGAAGGGATGAATGAATTAAAAAGACCATGATCTGTGCCAGGACTGAATTAGGAGTTAGATCGATGCATATTGTGCAAAAAGTTTTATAATGATGGATTAATTAATGCCTGTAAAGTTATGTGTTCAGCTAAATCTACTAAGAGAGCCCTTTCTTGCTGTCTTCTTTTTTTTTCTGTTTACTATGCCGACTTTTTCTTTCTCTCTCCTCCCGACAGCCTCGCGAAACAAAGATTTAGCTGGAAAAAAGATAACATGCATACGGTGGAAAAAAAAGTTGCTTGATTGAGCTCCCTTTTTTTTGTTTTGTGAGTTATTTTAACTAATACAAAAAAGTAAAGAAAAAGGGACAATGAATGCAAGTACCATCATTAATCCCAAACTTAAAACACAAATAAATTGCGAGTTAATGTCAAGAGACGTGCACATTGGTAGCAAACAAAGGTGATGGATGATTGCAATTTGTATCCAAAAATTAATTAATCTTTTAACTAGTTCAATTATTGGTTTTTCACAGATTAGCCAATTGAATCATTCCACTTGGATGGACTTTAGCTTTTTCGATGAGATGTATCCGCAGTCAGCGTAGAAGTGAGCGAGCGAGTGAGAGAGGAGAGAGAAAGTAAAAGGAATGGAGGAGGGGAGAGAGGGGTCGCTTTTGGTCCCCCGCATCCATGGTGGGGGTGGGCCAGGAGTGTTGGATTTGGATGACGACCTGTTGGCCATATCCAGCGACAAAACGTCATCCCACTCTCTCTCTCTCTCTCTCTCTCTCTCTTCTCTCTCCGTCCCATTCCGCATTTGCCACATTGTTTGCTGATTCTAGTTCTCATTCTTCCGGTGACTGTTGTTGTGACTACTACTAATTTGCTCAGTGGTCGGATAAAATATCAAGTAATTTGGATACAGAAAAAAATTAATAGATTGTTGAATTAATGGTAAATGATAATTTTTTTCTTATATATATTTAATATATTTTAATTGAGAAGATAGATAATATAATTTTATATGTTTGAGTATAAAGTATTTTTATTAAATTCTTTACATATGAATGCATGATAATTATTATAAAAAATAAGAATTTTATGAGATTCACCTTTAATTGAACTACATACTTGAGCTAAGTTCTTCTTTTGATGTAAAAATAATAAGATCATACAAATAATTAAAATCCTAGAGAATTTATATAAAAATTATAACGCTCCCAAATATATAGCCTCTCACATGATATAATGCGCATTCGAAGACGCTATAGATACTTATTTTATAACATCCCTGGTCAAGACGTGATATTGTCCGCTTTGGACCTTAGCTCGCACGGTTTTATTAAAACGCGTCACACTTAGTGAAGGTCATATTCCCATATATAACCAGCATCTCTCTCGTGACTTGTGCATGCAGGACTAATCCAAGGCATGTCTTTTACATCCTTTCCCCCATAAGGGACTCAAGGTCCTCGTTGAGTGATCTCCCATCATGACACAGAGGTTCACGAGGATTGGCTCTGATACCATATGTAACATCCCTGGTCAAGACGTGATATTATCCTCTTTGGGTCTTAGTCCACACGGTTTTAGCAAAACGCGTCACACTTGTGAAGGTCATGTTCCCATATATACCCAGCATCTCTCCCGTGACTTGTGCATGTGGGACTAATCAAAAGCATGCCTCTGATACAATTTATGCGGAAGGTAAATATCAAATTGAATAAAAGTGGACATGCCGAAGTCTAAGAGCATGACAATGTTTGAGTCTCACATCTTTATAATTATTACAATGAGAAAATATAACTTAATGACATATAAAGACAAATAAAGAAAAGTGACTCTAGTGTCCATGTGCAGCAACATCATCACGAGCATCTTATGTCGCACGCACCTCCGTCATTAAGTTTTTGCAGAATTGAATTGGAGGAGAGATTTACTCCCATGAGCTATAAAGTCTAATATGTGAACAAATCAAAAACCAGATAATGAAACATCATTATATATTGATATAAGGCATCATAAAGAATATAACTCGTGATCAGATTATAGATGAATCATAATAGATGAATAAGGATTAATTTGAAAGGAAATGAGATGAAATTATTGTAGATCATCATTAGATATCATCATTTTTAGATCAGTAATATAAACATCATCGTAATATATCAGAGCACTTTTCAGATCCTATACCCCATCTTTACATAGGATCCCAAATTAGTACCCTAACTTCATTTTATAACATATTGGTACTTCAACTATATAATCATTTTAGAATTGGTCTTCTTTGCATATTATAATATATTTTTATTGATGTGACAATCACATCATGTATTTTAATAAATATAAATTAATACCTCCAACTTAAAATATTACAAATGTAAAAAAAATAATAAATGATCTTTAAAAGTAAACTTTTTTATATAAATATTTTTTAAGTTAGAGTGATTTTCTTGCGTGTGGTTGATGTGGCTATCACAAAAATAAATTATTTATGAAAAAGTTGATCTAACTGTCACATCGTCAAAAAATAGTTATAATATATAAATAAGATCAATTGTGAAAAAATTGTATAGTCAAGGCAACGATTAGTTACAAAAAAAGTTTTACAAAATTACATTAATAAAGTATTAATTAAAAAACATGATGCGGTTGCTACTCAGATATATTGAAAATAATATCTTCTCTTTGCGTATTATAATATATTTTTATTGATGTGACAACAACATCATGTGTTTTAATTAATAATTTATTAATAATTTTTTGCAAAACTTTATTTTGTAACTGATCATTCTCTCAACTATACAATTTTTTCACAATTTATCTCATTTATATATTATAATTATTTTTTGACAATATGTCAGTCACATCATTTCTTTTTACAAATAACTTTTTTTGTGATAGCCACATCAACCACATGCAAAAAATCACTTTAATTTTTTTAAAAAATATTTATATAAAAAGTTTACTTTCGAAAACTATTTATTATTTTATATATATATATATATATAATCCTTTTAAATTGAAGGTATTAATTTATATTTCAGCTAATTTGATTATGATCTTAATGAATTATTTATTAAAACACATGATGTGGTTGCCACATCAATAAAAATATATTATAATATTCAAAGTGGATCAATTCTGAAATGATTATATAGTTGGAGTACCAATCAGATACAAAATAAAGTTAGAGTACTAAATTGGGATCTTATGCAAAGATAATGTACCAAATTTGAAAATTACTCTAATGTATCAAGTGGATCAAATAGTAGATCATGCATCATGTCATACTTTCGATATTATATCATACTTTACTTTACTTTTATTTCATCACTTTGCACTTTATTTTTACATCATTACATACTTAAGTCATATGCACTTTGCGTAACTTACATCATGTGTACTTTGCTTTTATCATCATCGCATAACTTGCATCATCATCATTGCATAACTTGCATCATCATTTATTTCATCATTATTATTTGCCTCTTAGTTTAAGTTCATCGTTACATTTAATGACTTTGGGTGACTTTACATAACAATGTTCATCTTTAGGTTCGCCCAAGCTCAGGATTGCCAAACATGCCTCCTTAGAGGAAGGATGCACGTGAATCATCTTTGTTGCATGAAGAGGAGGTCTCTATACAATGGGAATTCTATAGTTTCGTTGTAGCTACACTATAAGTTCCAAACATAAATTATCATAACGTTAATAAGATCACTCCCGACAATCGGCCACAATGATGGCCTCACTAAATCTTGCATTTTTTACTTACATATAATACATAACACATCATAGGTGCAGTCACAAAATATAGGCATCATATCATGAATCATAATAATCAAAATTCATATAAATTTTATAGCAATATATCATCATATATGACATAACATCATCATAATATGAACAGAAAATGATCTTGATTCATATAAAATCTTAAAATATAGATCTTATCATGATATCAATCGATAATGCTCAAGTTTCATATAAAATCTTGTAACTTGAACTTCATCATGATGCAAACAATATAATGATCAGAACTGCCTAAAGATATAGGCATGAACCAATAAAAAATGAGGTTCAATATAAGATCTTATGACATTAATATCATCATACAATTACTTCATACTTATAATTTAGGATGATGCATTAGAGGATCATGAACTAAGTTGAATAATCATATAAAATCACTGATCATGTCGATTAAAATCATATCGAATCAAATAAGAATTTTGAACATTCATATCGGAGATAGATGACATGATAATATCGAATTAAATCATTTGATATCAAAAAATTATTAGGAGCATTGAATGACTCCAAATTTGTTATAAAAATCATACATATCACGTGAGGATTATGTAGTCATTCTATCAATTATGGCATCTGATTATGGATTTGGAATGATCACACATAAAATATTCATTTTTCAGCTTTGGATAGGTCTAACATAGTGTCAATATAAAATCTCTAATTTAATCCACCGATATCCATTTAATAAAATTCTAATTTCCAATCAAAATAGACTTCAAGAGAATTGACATACAACTCTCATATATTTTCTTCTTATCATTTGCCATCAAAAAATCCTACAATATATCCTATCGATTTCAAATCAGAGTTGTGACAACTGATCCTTAAAATATTCATAATTCTTTGTAAACTTATCATTTTCAGATAATTTAAAGTTCTAATTAAGATCACACTGCCATATAACTATTCCATAAATTTTATATCATAAAGCTGCTATTTCAATTTATGACATATTTTACAAGTTGGATATGCTACATCTCGGGATAACATGATCCATGATTAGTATTTTGCTCATAACGTTCTCTATAGAACTCAGATTGAGATGAAATTAATTTTTACTAAAACTAGACTTCGAGAGCTACACATGCATATATTATTTGTATTTTTTAGACGAATATAACCTATTAGAAGCATATTCACAATAGAGACCATAAATCTGAACAGAATTAAATAATATGTATCTAACAATATAAATATTGAATCATGAAAAATCTAATTAAAGATGATCAAATATATGTAAAATCAAATCTTAAATCATAATTTTTATTATTAAGAGTTTAAATCACTTATCTATTTGAAGAATCGAACATAACTCTTTTCGTAGGTTGTGCGAAAGACTCTCAAATTGTTATTAACGGATTCATCTCATCAAGAATTTTAAAATAATATAAAATTTGTTAGCAATCCATGGTCGGACGGTGGTGTCGTGACGACCAAGGGCCTATTTGGCAATGACGTGAGACGCTCGTTGTTACCCATTTTTTTAAGTTGAAGACGCTTGATTGATAAGCGTTTGAAATCAAAACACTGTCAACCGCTCTTACTCCAAAATACACTCTAAAAGAAACAACTTTTTTTTTGGCAGTGCCGTTTGATGAGAGAGAGAGAGAGAGAGAGAGAGAGAGAGAGAGGATAGGAACGTGGTGAGGAGGATACTTGCATAACCGCCTTCTTTTTTTTATTTTTTTATTTTTTTAAGGTTGTTACAAAAACTCCCAAGACTCTTCTGGACAATTTCACCATCCTAATTATTTTTACGTCTGTGATGCATATGAGGTAATATACGAGTTTATCATTGGCTTAGAATTTAAGATATTATAAATAATAACAAAAAGAACCATATATAGTTTGTAGTAAGTAAGATGAAATATGAGAAAATCAAGTTTAAGATGTAAACTCAAATGCGAGATCGTTCTTAAGGTTCTTCGATTCAAAATAAAATTTCAAATAATGGCTAAAATGGAGAAGAAATATTGAATTCAGTGTACGTAGGGTATTTGTGTCATCTGAATCATACATTTTAGGTACTATGCTACATGTACATTTTATCCTTATAATAAAATTTTATTCCAAAGTGTGACGTCGAGAAAGCACTCTTCAAGCGACCTTACATATTATTTTTTCAACAATTTATAGTAGTTTTAACTTTAAAAATCTATTGTAAATATTTATAATTATTTTCTAAATATCATCAAGAAACTCTTAAATGATAATAAATCGAAGGTGTAAAAAAATAATATATAAGACCACTTGATACATACTTCGAATGAAAAGTGCTTCATATGTTCATTAAACTCCTTATATATTCATAATTATTGAGGAAAAAACTTATATATTTTTCGTTGGGGAGAATAACAATATCTAATTTTGTTAACGTAGAGAGATGTTTATCATTCTCGACTCTAAAAAGAATCTATCACGTTAAAGATTAGCACTTTAAAAAATTAAATATCAATTGTAAAATCTTCATTTGTAGAAAAAAATAATTCGATGATTCAGGATGTCCACTCGAATATTTATTTTTAAGGGTTAAAAAGAAGTTGCCGAGTATACAATCATTGCATAGATCAATTTTCAATTATAAGAATAATAATATTTTTATATTTATATTTTTAACAATAATTGCATAGATCAATATTTCAATTATAAGACAAATAATGATGTACTTAGATACTCAATATAAGAAAAAAAAGGAGTAAAAGAGTTAGAAAGCGGACCACTACTAAATTTATCCTAAATTTAATAATTAAGTAACAATAGGATAACAAATAAAACTAAACCATATTTTAAAGCAAAGTTAGGTATTGAACTATGGATCAAACTAATATGCTATTTTAAATAAAATCAAATTTGAAAGGTCTTAATTATCCAAAAGAGCATCACAAATCGTGTTGCTCGTTTAGGCCAATTTTTTAACATGTAAAAGAAAAGTACAAAAATATGCCATGGAGATTTGAGACCTTGTGATCCATTAGATTTGGGTTTGAGAAGTTATTTGACTGGCGGTTGGGTCGTTGGTCACCTTCTCACATGAATCCCACTTTCGCAATCCATGAGATTCGTACGGGTCTAATTAGCTACATATGACTATATGATTAATAAAGAAAATATGTTAAATTTCTTCACTATATATTTTATATGCAACATATGACTATATGATGTTGCACTTTAGATTCTGGTTAAAAAAGCGTGTAAACCTAAAAAATATTAAAATTATGAATAACTGTTTAAAAAAATCCACTATTCATTATTGTTCATCATTGATATAGTACTCGTTATTATTAGTAATTTAAGTATACAAGGTGTAAGAAGTCTACACCGTTATTTGCTCCTTTAAAATTATTAAAAACATTTAATCCTTTAAAGTTTTCATCTCAGATTATTGTATATGAGATTTTAGAAGAAAGAAAAAACTTACATCAAATGAAAAGGCGAGGTATTATCGAGATTTCATTTTTTTCTCTCTTTTTACATTGCAATCCTATTAGCAAAAGAGAAAGATAGCATTTTACCCCTTAAAAAAAGAGGAGAAAAATTGTAAAAAAAATATCATGGTGGCGTGTTTCAAGGTATGAGCATGTAGAAGCATATGTTTGTGCAGCATTTTATATTACAACGTAATTCACTCCTTTTTACATTGCATTTAAATGTTCTGGTGTATGCTAGTGGACCTATAAGAAAATGTGAGAAAGAGTGGACTACTGTAAAATAAATCGCAGCACACTCATTGCCCTCAATATATATATATATATATATATATATATATATATATAT
>LTAE01000375.1:0-10346 GCA_001647135.1 Pontederia paniculata | reverse complement strand
CAATTTTCTTTGAAACATCTTTGCAATTTTCTGTGATACATCAGCAACATGAGATGTTCAACTTATGAGTATGTTTTTTTTTTTTGCAATTTTCTGTGAAACATCTTTGCAATTTTCTGTAATACATCAGCAACATGAGATGTTCAACTTATGAGTATGTTTTTTTTTTTGCAATTTTCTGTGATACATCAGCAACATGAGATGTTCAACTTATGAGTATGTTTTTGTTTTTTTTTTTTTTTGCAATTTTCTGTGAAACATCTTTGCAATTTTTTGTGATACATCAATAAGTTTCTGCATATATTCTATTTGTTATATGATAATTTATCATAGCAAAATTCAGAAGTGTGAGCGAGCAAAAATCAGAAGAAGACATCATTTGCTTTGAGGAATTGTAAAAAAATTGATCAACGCAAAAGTAAAAAGAAACACTTCGCAAAGTCAAATTTGCTTCAGACAAATCCAATTTTTCTGTGAAGAATTCCTTCGCCTGTTGATACAAATTTGCTGATATCATTTTGGAATTCTATCATAACCAAATGTACCTGGCATTGCTGATATCATTTTGGCATTGCTGATATCATAATCAAATGGAAGTAGGTAGGTGATTAGTTAATCCACAAATAAGTACAGTTAGCGGCATGGTTCAATTCATCTGATTGCTACATTAAATTTAAAGGACAGACAAGATGCAGCAGCTATAAAGATGACTTCCAGTATTGATACCCTCCAACTTCTATATATCTTTAGCACTCTCTAGAGCAGGTTCTAGTTTCACTGAACAACAACTTCATTTTTCTTATGAGCTTGCAGTATTACAATTCAAGCTCAGGTTCACTGAACAACAAGTTCATTTTTTCTATGAACTTGCAGCATGACAATTCAACTAATTGCAATCCAAAATAATCACTATATCAGGAAGGATTATAAGTGCAAGAAGCCGAACCCCAAAATATTACACGCAAAAAATCGAGCAAAAGAAAAAGCGAAGGATTTCGATTACCTCCGCACTTATTCTGAGCAATATTTTTTTGGCAACTAGAATTTATTAAGATCCAAAGCAACAAACATTACAAAAGTATGTTGTCTTCAACATACAACAAAGTAATTCGGTAATCATCCACAATCCTAAGATAACATCAAGACTACTAGTAATAACCATCCACAATCCTAAGATAACATCATGACTACTAGTAATAAAAGTAAAATAAATGTTGTCACTTCCAAATCGATAGAGTGAAAAACTTCTGATTCATCATGCTTTCAAGTTCCAAATCGATAAAGACTCCATCTGCATGAATACAAGTAAAAACTCATTTAATCATCAACAAATAATATAATTAAAAATTAAACCATAAAATAATTGTTGCACACCTCATCATTATTGCAAACATAGAACCTGCGTCCAGGATTAAGTTTCGTCCCAGAAGTTTTAACGATGACTTCTTCTTTGCAATAACATTGAGGCACCGTTTCAATAGTTTCCAACATCGCCTAAAATTGAGGAATTGTAAATAAATAATACTCTGGAGATAAGGACACTTTTAACAGAAAAAAGATAACCAAAAGGAGTCTCTTTCTAAAATAACCATGAAAATAAAAAAAGAAACAAAAAGGGTGCTTTCAAGAACAACAAATTCTGCTCTATATCAAGAACATAAAGACTTGGAAATTCAAGGATTTCAATAATGAGGCAATAAAGGATCATCTATTCTAGATAGCAATAAGCTAACATTGAATATCAACAGAATAACAATGTTACCAATATCTGTTACTAAGAAACAATTGTCATGACTTGGTTAGATTTATTCTTATTGTCAGCCCATATTATCATAACATTGAATAGCAACACAACGAAAGCAAATTACCAGAACTAACAACAATCACAAAAAAATCGAGATAGATTACTAGATCTTCAAAGGAGAGTGGCAGGACGAAGAGGGCGACGTAAGACGACGAGTTGGGCGTGGCAGGACCGTTTTCTTCGAAGGAGAGCGGCAGGATGAAGAGGGCGGCCGAAAGACGATGAGGCGGTAGCGGCAGGACTGTTTCCTTCGAAGGAGAGCGGAAGGCGGAGTCGATGTGAGATGTTCATGCAAAATGTTTGAACGAGAAGGCGGAGCAGAAGGCGGAGGATCAGAAGGGGAGCAGAAGGCAGAGGACGATGGTGGAGGGCTTCGATCCTTTGCAGCGGAGGCGGCTTCGAGCGCGAGCAGGGGCGCTAATGGTGGTGGGGAGGCGGAGGAGCGATGTATGCTCGCGCTTGAAAGAAGACCCACAGAGAGGAGCCGCCACGGAGAGGAGTCGCCATGGAGAGGAGGATCGGAGGGCTTCATTGTTCCGTCCGTGCTCGGCTGTTCCGTCCTTCGGAGAGGAGCCGCCATGGAGAGATGATGGAGGGATGAGGAGGGAGGGAGAGAGAGGATGATGGAAAGAAGGAACTGCCCTAAACATTACTATCAGCCCAGGACTAAATCTTCACCGTCCAAAAATGATTAATGGTCGAGATCTTCCTTTAATTCTCAATAACAGCTCGTTCGTTGGATCTTGATCGAACGGATAAAAAGCGCTCAACATCCCTACTGATTTTTACTGCTCAGCAGGTCCATTAAACCCATATATATATATATATAATATATATATATATATATATATTTATATATATATATATAGATAGATAGATAAAGAGTGTGTAACATATTTGCGTGTTGCACAATATGTAGCACACAAATTACCCTATTAAAATGTATCTGATGACTCTAATATTATTTTTTGTTAATTCTAATATATTTTTCAATAAGCGAGAATGGTCTAATCTTAATTTTTTATTTAATATACCATATTTTAATTTTTACTTACATCTTGACCGTTAAATAAGAAATAATAAAATAAAAATAATGACTCAACTTTTAAACGATCGGATGAAATTCAACTGCTAAACATATTAAGTAGATTATTTTAAAAATAAAAAATAAATTTTATTTGATATTTAAATACTAATTTAGCGTGCTACACGGTGTACTACACATAAGTGCATAAAAAATATTTAAAAGAGAAAAAATTTAACATTGACCGTAGATTTAGCATTCTACGATTAAGGAGGTAGGTAAATGATGCTCCCTACTTAACTAAAAAACACCTTCATTTTATATACATATATATATATATATATATATATATATTTAATGTATTATTAATAAATCTCTACTTAAGAATATTATACTTGTTATGCTCTACCAATGCCAACCTCGTCTAAGGATTACTGTCAACTATTTATGTCAAGAAAGTTTAAGCAAAACTAAAACTTATTATGAGGAACCAACTTGGTGAATATATCAATTGGGTTATTTACTAGGCAAGCCTTCTTCTTCTTCTTGGTCCTCTTGTTAGTACGAATAAAATGATATCTAATGTATGCGTGTTTGGGGCCTTTAATGATGCACTTGATTTTGGTTAGACATATTATACTTAAACTATCACAATCAACTGTAACCTTATCGTAATGTAATCCAAAATCTTCAAAAAAAATATTTTAACTAAATTCTTTTATTTGCATCTTTTGTCAATACCATATATTCTGCCTTTGTAGTAAATAAAGTAACTATCTATAAAGTAAACTTTCAACTAGTAACAAAACTATCCAAAGTAAAGATATAATTTTCATTGATATTATCTTATTAACAATTGTAACATAATCTGAATAAGAATAACTTCCATAGATGAGGCTAAATCAAATGTCTCTCTCAAATATCGATAGATGTATTTCACTACTTGTCTCACTAGATTGCTCATAAATCTAATAACAACATATTGTACAATATCAAGTATCATGCACATTATAATATACAATAGTGGAAAAATTATCTCATACAATTAGTGGTATAAGCTTCCAATTACAATGACATAAGGAACACGAGGTATGTAGTTTTTTTCTACATCATGTGAAAATAGTGGAAATGATGGAGTGATCAAAGACTTTGTTGAAACTATTCAAACCTAGATGATTTTTTTAAAAAAAAAATTTCTAAGACAAGAAGAGTTTAATCCATGTATGATATTTAATTATCTCATACTCAAAAAATTTAACTGCACTAAAATATTTCATGTCGAATTATGCATTGAGGAGTTTCTTCAGATCTTGAACATTTAACATGTTCCTAACAATGATATGCATATCAAGAGCAAATGATGGTGGAGTCATCCCTCACATTCTTATGATACACACAATAATCATAGGGATTTATAATAAATTCCTTACTTAACCATAAAACCAACATACTTCTTGTATCATTATTGAGAAACTACTTCATTTTATACAATGACTTTTTTTTAATATGTAAAATTGGCCTTCCTTTTTCGAAATAGAGAAATCCTCTAGTTGACTTATGCATGTAGGAAGGTGATCTTTATATGTAGATGTTCAAGCTTTAGATTCTAATGTGTTACAATGGTAAGCAACATCCAAATAGAAGTGTGTTTGACAATTGGTTAGATTGTAAGAAGATTTTATTATAGTTCATTTCATTTTTCTGATTGTATGATTTAGCAACTACGCGTGCTTTATATCTTATTCCTTCAACTCATGGAATTTCATGTTTTTTTCTTAAAGATTCACTTGTAGCTTATGATCTTTCTGTCTTTCGATAAATTGACCAGCTCACATGTTTGGTTCTTGTGAAGATATTCTATCTCCTTATCATAACAACAATTCATTGCTATGATTATGCACATGAGATGACATTGTTATTGTAGGATCTAGATGGCACCAAGAAGGGGTGGGGGGTGGGGGCTGAACTGGTGTATTAAAAATTTTGGCAATAAATTATATTTATGCAGTGAAGCAATCACAGAATAGATGCAAATAAAAAACTAAGTGCGAAAAGGAAACAAACACAAAGTTTGTTGACGAGGTTCGGCCTAAACTCTTGGTCTACGTTCCCGCTTCGATTTTCTCGAACTCAAAACCTCCGGAGATCACTAGATTTCCTTCTTCAAGGACAAAGGCTCCCTTACAACTTTCTTTCTCCTTTCTTTCTTTTGAAGGCAAGGAGAGAACCTCTTACAATTGAACTCACTCTTGAACACTCAATTTACTTCATTCTACTCTGAATTCTCACTAGAATGCTCAGAAAGAGGAACAATGACTTCTCACTTAAGATCTCAGTGAGGTTAATTTGTCAAAGTTAGTTCTCAAGACTCTTGGGACTTAGTTTTATACCCTTACATAAACGTTTAATCTCTCTCTATGTCTCAAAAACTAATCGTTAATGCAAGTACAATACTCTTCACCTACTCCTCGGTCGAAAGCTTCTGCTTCATAGGTCAACCGCTGCTCTCATGAGTTTATCCGTTAATCTGTCGTCTGGTACTTTGGTCGTCCACCGTTCATTTTCGGACGTCCGCAGTCATGGGCTTCAGCCTTAGTTCCTTCTTTTCGCTTCCATAGGTTGTCCATTGCTTCCTACTGAGCACATCAGGCGACCTTCGCTTCCTTCAAGTTTCTTCGTCAAGCTCCTTCGGTTGGCTACTGATTGTACATCAAGCCTTGATCGACCTATCTTGACTTGAACTCTTTTCTTCAATCATCCTTTGGTTGTCCATATGCTTCTCACTGAACATATCAGACGACCTTTGCTTGGCTTCTGCCTTTGGTTGATTTCTTCAAGTCTGCTTCAGTCATGCACTGATTGTACACTAATCCTTTGGTCGACCTATTTTGATTTGAACTATTTTCTTCAATTATCCTTTGGTCGTCTGCTTCTTTTCCTTAAAGACCTTGGGCGACCGCGGCTCTTTCTTCTGACTTACTTAGGCCACCCGCTAATTCTTCGCTGAATATCTCGGGCGTCCTATCTTCATCTTCTATAGTCTTTGGTCGTCCGCTCATCCCACACTCAGTACTCTGGATGACATCTCCTTTTCTTCTGACATACTTTGACCATCCACTGATTCTATTCAGCTACCTCGGATGACTTCTTCTTTTATCTTCTGAACATCTTTGGTCGTTCATAGCTTCCACACTGAAGAGTTTGGACGACCTCTCTTGTTCTTCTGAAGTCATCAGTCATCCACTGATTCTTTACTGAATGCTTCGAGTGACCTCTCTTAACTTAACCTCATCTTATGCACTTTTATGGTCGCCAACTAATTCCATGTTGAATGCATCAAATGACCCTTCCTTTTCGATTGAAGTCCTTCAGTCGTCCATTGATTTCAAATTGAATGCTTCATACGACATTTTCTGACTTGATAGCTCCTATACTTTTCTTCTAAGTACTTCGGTCGTCCACTATTTTTATTCTGAAAATCTCAGATGATCTTTCTTGCTTCGATACTTTACTTCAGACTCATTCGGTCGTCCCCTGATCCATACTGATCACTTCGGACGACCTTTACTCTTTATCTGGAGTACTTCGATCGTCCACTGTTTCTACTCTGAAATCTTCGGATGACCTTTGGTGCCTTCACTTCAAAACAACTTTACTCAACCTCTTCATAGGGTGTCCACTCAACCTTGGACTGCATGTTCCTTCAACCTTTGTACTGTTTACTTTGAACCTTTGGTCGCCCACTTCTTTTCACTCGTACACACCGGGCGACCTTTCCTGCTCGATGTGTGTTCGGTGGTCCATTCTTCATCCTCGATCGACTGTTCAGTACTTAGCTTCATATCTTCAGTCTTTGCTCCTTACTTCGGTCGACCTCTTCAAATCCTTATGACGATCTTTCTTCACTTAAGATTTTTCTTCCATTCTTCTCTATACATAGGTCATTCGTTCCTCGATTTTGGTCGACTTATTACTAATTGAAATAAAAATCATGTCTTCTTCACACATGAAATAAAAAATCATTAGTATCACTAAGCTTCCTCATCAATTTGTGATCATCAAAATAATATCAGGATCCTAAATTCAACGTTGCCGATTATAAAAACTTTATTTCTTCAACTACCTACAATGCATTAGCGATTATATTCTCAAAGTCATATTGCTTACGAGATTCCATTTGTCTATGGGGATGCCCATCAACAATTGACTCGTCTTATGATTGCTTTTTTAAGTTCTTTTTATTCTAACTAATCAACTTGATGTGGTCTTGTTGTTCATTTTTAGTTAGAGATACCTCAAACTTTACCTATTTGTTGACATTCTTTCTTGTTACATCAATAACTTTCAGTTTTGGCTGAAGTATTGAAGCCTCGTCTAAGGTTATGTTTCTTTTATAAATAACTTTGTGCTCTAAATGAACCATATTGTCTAGCCCTTCAGTATGCCATGAACACTCCTTTGAATAATGAGATCTCCATATGGGACGAACGATTTTGTCACCCTAACTATTCGAGATATTATATTGCATAAATGGTCATATGTGTTTAATTGTTGAATTAAAATTCAAAGCATATATTTATATATATAAAAGTTATTGTAACTATTTTGTCTAATATATAACACTTAAAAAATATAAGTTAGCAACAAGTCTTAAAGTCATGACAATTAATTACTTGAATAATCAGAAGCTAGTAGGCAAATGGTTGTTTCGAACTTATTAATGATAGCAATTAGGTTTAATATCCATGTTTGAAATTTGAAAGTACCGTATATATACCATTGCATTATGAAATTTAGTAAATCAAACTTGAAATAGTACATACGCCTTGAAGCCAAAAAGGTCACGATCATGTTAATATTTTACGGACATGTATATTTTAATATTAACACTACAGAAGGACATATATATTTTAATATTTCGAAACTTTTCTGTATGTGTGTGTGTGATTGGATTGACGTCGGTGATCCATCTCTCGAGAGGCCACATGTATGCACGGGGGTGTGGTCATATCATCACATGCATGAACTGGCCAAATTAAGTCGAGGGCCTCCATACGCACGTAGCATTCCTTTGGTCTACATGTTCATGTTCACTTTGCTCCTTTCCTTTTGTAACTGCATGGTCCTAATAGGGGTATGTGTATCTTAGTTGGCCCTAAGTTTGAACTTTTTATTATTGGTACATGGTTCTACGTGTCGAAAGCATATGAATTGGGAAGAAAAAAAAAGAGATAATAAGAATAAAGGAAAAAAAAACAGTCTGATGCCTTTTTTCTGGTTTTGTAGTGAGTCAAAATCCAAGAGTGAGTAGGTTCATATCTTATCAATGCTTTTGATTATATATTAATGGCCTTGCACAAATTGATGCATGCAACTTTTAGTGGCCTGAAAGAGAGTGTTGCTTTCAGATAATTGAGTTTGATATGGCAGCACCAGTAAAAGTTGTAGCGTAAATGGATTGGTTAGATTTGCCATGCCATATATTATATATCAAGTGAAACATGATTGAACTGAATGCTGAGTAACTGAGGACTTGTTTGGTTTTTACAGGGAATAAGCTAAGCAGTGTTCTTTTCATGGAGAGGTATTCTTGGCAAGGATTAGCTTGGACTACATTTATGGCCCCCCCGTGAGCACCCCAAAGAAGCTAAAGATGAGAGAGAGATATACAGATGATATACCTGATTGTGTATAAATATATTTGTGATCATTATCAAGAAGAAGAACATCTTTCAAGAAAATTCACATATATACAGCTAACTGAAGTCATGAGATGCAGTATATATGAACTTAATAGCTGAAATCTTTTTATTAGTTAAGCTTGAGGTTATGACATTTTTCAAAAACAAAAAAAGAAAGAAATGAGGTGCAAAACATGGGCTTCAGGTCTGAGGGAAATATAGAGCTCAAATGTCCTTTTCAGATCTATTAAGTAAATTAGGAAACATCTCCAATTTTTTTTTATCCAAGATGTATCATGCTTTTATATGCTAATAGTCAGAATAGACAATTTTAAAAATGAAATTAGTTTATGGAAAATTTTCTTCAAAACAAAAAAAATAATGTCTTGTAAAGAAATGTATTTGAGATGGGGGTAAATTTTATCAAATGTCCTCCAACTATAGCCGTTTTCCTAGTTCAATCCTCCGTCTTCATTTTTGTAACAAAAACATCATTCAGCTTGACCCCTTCTTCTCTCATTTTCCTAAATGTTAATATTTATTATTATTTGTTCGATTATTTCTGACATGGTGGAGAGGAAAATAAGAGATTAAATTGAAAAACCTGACTGCAACCAATCAAAGAGAATTTGGGTAAGTTTAGTTGTCTTATATATTTTCAAAAAGGAAGGCAGCATGCAACTGGGCCATGACCAATGGAAAGCAATCAAGTATGGGTAGGAGATTCGACCATAATCACACTGTTTTGCGTTGTCAGGTCCAAGTCCAAGAGAGGTCCCATTCTTAGTTATATGTGGATCAGAATATGATTTAATAAAATCTTTTTTAATGTTTTTTTCTGGATTGCATTGGTTGGCTGATTACCCCACTCAATCATATTGTTACAATATATGAATGGAGGGAAAATAAATTTACTTATATATGTAGGCATATGAATTGATTTTACTTATATGTTTTGTATATAAGTAAATTCAACAAAACAGAAAAAAAGTAAGTTGTCTATCAAACTAAATTAGTCATATGAACTGATTACACGTGTCAAATAAACTTTTGATCCACATCTGTAAATTAGTTATCTAATGGTGGAACATAATTTCCTTATTTTATGATATGAATCGAAACACATCAGAGCTTAGCCAAAACCATGAAACTCATATGATCATACGTCCATTATGATATTGACGGTTGTTTTATGTGCGGAACAAAATTTGTTTCACCTCTTTCTTATGCCATATAACTTCTCTCTTTGCATGCTTTATTTTTTTTTCTCATTTTTACATTTTCAGACAAAGGATTATTGAGTTAGAAGCTTAAAGATTTGAATTGGCAGTGAAATTTCTCTATTTTCTTTTGTTGATAATGCCTTGAATCTTAACTCAGTGATCAACCCTACATTGCTCCCCCAGTGCATCACAACCGCTCAAATAATTGGGGCGTCGAAGCCGCCCGTCCCATACGGGGGTCTTAAGGGTGAACATCTATGTATCCCCTGAAACTCTCAGCCGCCGTCCGAGGACGTAGCCCAGTTAAGGGTGAACACCTATGTAACATCTGAAACTTAGACAACTCTAGGGTTTCTATTTCTTATTTTGTATTGGGAGTCCTTATATAAACTCCCTAGGGTTTGGGTTATTCAGTATCTTGTAATCATCTATTATTTCTCCATCAAAGAAACTCTCAGCCACCATCCGAGGACGTAGCCCAGTTAAGGGTGAACACCTATGTAACCCCCGAAACCTAGACAACTCTAGGATTTCTGTTTCCTATTTTGTATTGAGAGTCCTTATATAAACTCCCTAGGGTTTGAGTTATTCAGTATCTTGTAATCATCTATTAT
>LTAE01000374.1:72414-88002 GCA_001647135.1 Pontederia paniculata | reverse complement strand
TCCTCTTCACATGTATTCTTCCTTCAACATCTGTCGACCACTCTAGGTTCTTAGGATGGCCGCTGCACACATATGATTCTTCCTGAGATGTCTTCCCTGTGCATAGGTAGTCCATTCTTTTAGCTTCGATCGATCTAACATCTCCTGAACTTGAATATATCCTGTTACAGAAATCAGCTCAAAAAGTTCATCAGTATAGACTAAGTTCCCTTACAAATTTTTGATCATCAAAACACTCGGGATCTTAGATTCAACACATAGTGATAGTGGCATATATGGTTTGGAATTATTCCAAGTGGATATCAAGACAATATTCTTATATGGAGACCTATCAACAGACGTATATATGCGGCAACCTGAAAGATTTCAGGTGAAAGGTCGGGAGAATAAAGTGTATAAACTTCGAAAATCCTTATATGACTTAAAGCAATCGTCTAGACAGTGGTGCTTGCAGTTTCATAAGATGATAATCCAATTTGATTTCAAGACGAACAAATTGGATCATTGTGTCTACATCAAGAAGAGTGAAAATAATTTTATGTTGTCATTATATGTAGATGACATACTGCTTGCCGAAAATGATGTAGACTGATCAATGAGATCAAAGAAAAAATGAGCAAACGATTTAAAATGACAAACATGTGCGAGACTTCCTATGTACTGGGCATTCGAATCACTCGTGACAAAAATTTAAGGAGCTTGAGTTTAAGTCAGGACAATACATTAATAAGGTACTGATGATGTTTGGGATGCAAAGCAACAATCGTGCACTAACACTGTTAGTAATTGAAAAAAGGATGAGTAAAAGTCAATGTCCCTATTGAGGGCAAGAACCTTTTGGTGAGTTTTATGCATATGCGGTTGGTAGCCTAATATATGTAATACTTTGTACAAGGCCCAATTTGTCTTGCGCGATAAGTCTAGTTAGTAGATTTCAAAGTAATCCCGAAAAGATTTACTAGAAGACTATTAAGAGGATACTGCAATATCTGAAGGTACAACACAACTAAGATTGACATCCAATTGATACACTCGAGACAGTAGGACATTCGTCGAATTTCGGCAGTGATATTAACGATCGCAAATCCACATCAAGTCATTTTTTTCTTTTGGGTGGAGTAGTTGTTTCATGGGGCGGATGTGTGGCTAAACACACAAGAGGTCCAGTATGTTGCTTGTAGTACTAACAACCACCCACGGAGTTTCGCTGTGACGTTTTCTTTTGGAACTAGAGCTCGATCTTGTCAGTGAACCATTAATAATGTACTATGATAATCAAGCCGTGATCAGCTTGATACATAGTGGAATAATTCAAAAGAAAAATACATTGAGATTGAATATTACTACATTTAGGATATAGTGAATAAGAAGGAAATAAAAGTGACCTATATGCCTACGAACGATATATTGACCAATTCTCTCACAAAGTGAATTGTAGTTGATATTTTCATCAACCATGTGGGTTTGATGAGATTAAAAATATTTGAGTTGGTACGAAGTATTTACGGATAGTTAGAACAAATATACTATTATGAATTACTAAATGATAAGTACCAAAAAGAAAAAAATAACAATATTAAAATATGTTTTCATATGGGGCATTCCTTTCCCATAAAATACTTATTTAATTTCACTACTAGTAATAAAAGAATATATTTTACAAGAGACGAATATTCTAAATTCCGAAATAGAAGATTAAGTACAAATATATAATATGATATAGAAAAAATGTTATCGTATAAAATAATAACTTGTATAATTTTAGTAAGGATAAATTGAAGGGTCGATATGAAATTTTGTAAAATTGGAAAATATNCCGTGATCAGCTTGATACATAGTGGAATAATTCAAAAGAAAAATACATTGAGATTGAATATTACTACATTTAGGATATAGTGAATAAGAAGGAAATAAAAGTGACCTATATGCCTACGAACGATATATTGACCAATTCTCTCACAAAGTGAATTGTAGTTGATATTTTCATCAACCATGTGGGTTTGATGAGATTAAAAATATTTGAGTTGGTACGAAGTATTTACGGATAGTTAGAACAAATATACTATTATGAATTACTAAATGATAAGTACCAAAAAGAAAAAAATAACAATATTAAAATATGTTTTCATATGGGGCATTCCTTTCCCATAAAATACTTATTTAATTTCACTACTAGTAATAAAAGAATATATTTTACAAGAGACGAATATTCTAAATTCCGAAATAGAAGATTAAGTACAAATATATAATATGATATAGAAAAAATGTTATCGTATAAAATAATAACTTGTATAATTTTAGTAAGGATAAATTGAAGGGTCGATATGAAATTTTGTAAAATTGGAAAATATATTTTTAGGCATGAAATAAAATTATTTTTGTGTGTACATAATATATTTATAAACTAATAAGTAAAATATGTAATTTATAGTACATAAATTAATTTTAATTTACATATTGTAGTATAATACCAATAAATGATATTTATGGAATAACATAAGATAATATTTGAATGAAGGTAAATAATAAATAAGGCAGGTCCCCCCAGCCCCCTCAGGGGGTGAGACCCTTGAAATAGGTGCATGTACATCACACTAAAAAATATTCATAGATAAAAAGTTCAACAGGAATCATATTCATAATTATTAATTCCTAATATATCCATTTGGTCAAGACTATTGCTAATTTTATATGGCTACGGATGAAAGAAAAAATACATACACTAAATAATTATATTATAATTTATTAGTTAAAAATAATTTTTTATATTCATGCATCTGATAGTTGAGGTATTATAAGCGTTTGATGCGAGACACACCTAATGGGTGGGGAGAGGTTGGACCGCCAACTTTTTATCACATTTATATAATATAATATAATATAATATAATATTTATAAATTATATGAAGAAATTAAGATAAAATAATATTTATGCCCCCCTAAATCAATCTAAAAATTATTAAATAAAATAAATTTTAAAATAATTATTTGATATTTTTATTATATATGATATATTTTATTATTTAAAATTTGGCTCTAATTTCTATTGACCCCCTCCCAAGTATATCTTTACTAAAATATTTACTTTATAAAATTGAATTAAGTTAAGTGATCAATAATTTTTAAGATTATTAATATTTAATTAATTTGATAATCGAATGAGCACGATAAAAATAAATTTTAATTAAAATAATACTTTTAAAATTTAAACTTGAAATTATTAATTTTTTCTTCTCTTATAATATAATCTCACTAATTAATTTTGCCAATCAATTTTGATTTAACTTTATCAATCAATTTTGATTTGACCAGTAATTTTTTTTATTTGTAGAGCAATGCGTACAATTGGACAGGAAAAAAAAATATTTACACAAAACTTCGCGGGGCTGCTGAGGTTTCTTTAACCTCCTTGTCCTTTTTCAGCACGTGGTGGAAAAGTGCGCACGGGTACAAAACTTTACTGCCACGTGTGCTCATCCCGTTCGTCGGGGAATACATAAAATAAGACCGCAGCCTCTGGATCACGCGTTACGACACGTAACCCGCTACAGGAATTGGTAACAGCCTTATTCCTCCGCTACCGTGACCCGACACGTCGCAACCTTGTTTTAGTACTCGTCCCGCGCGCCGTTACGTTCGCTCATCACGGGCGCCCGCTCCGCTGCGCTCTCTCTCTCTCTCTCTCTCTCTCTCTCTCTCCTCTCTCTCTCTCTCCTTCGGTGCGCCACCCCTCTTCACCAAAAAAAGGTACACGCCTTCCCCCTCTCTCTCTCTCCTCTTTCTCCGGTACCTCTGTGCGATGCATCGCCGGGAACGGCGGGGGTGGTTGAGTAGTCTCAGAGGCGGCTGGTCGTCCTCGAGATCGGGATCGGATTCCTGGTCTGGAAGCACACAAACCCCAATTTTTTTCCCTCATAAAAATCCCCCCTTGGATCCGTTTTGATTTATTCTCAGAATCCTCGGCAGTAGATTATCTAGTCGCTTCAATCAATATTTTTGTTGTCGATTTGGTCTCTGCTTTAAAGATCGTTACTTGATTGTAGTGCTTTTTTATTTCTTGATACCGTTGATCAAGTGTTAGAACGAGTTGCATCTGAGGAAAAGATTAATTTCCAACCTTTCGTCGATTGACTGTGTACTTGTGTCTCTATTTACCACGATAAGAGCTACTTAGTGTTGGTGGTTGATTAGTTCAGCTGGTAGAGCTTTTTTAATGGGAGTTTTCTACGACTAGGGATCAAATCATTCTTTCATCACTGGCACATACTTTAGTGGGTTGGGGTAGGTGGTTAATTGCTGAAGCTAAAGATAAAAAAATGATTGAGTTGCTAATATTGTGTTTTTTTTTGGAGGAAGTTCTATTGTTGCAATCTGATTTTGTTCCATATGTATGGAAAGTGATTAGTGTAGTCAATTCAGCTTATCTATGTCACAAGCAAGCTGCTTTAACCTTTTTATTGGTGGTTTTTTTTTCTATTTCCTTTGTTCCAATTTAGTCTTGGCTTTCTTTCCTAGAGGATCCTTTGATAAAACTCTTTTCCTCCTTTCAATTGTAAAATATCCTATCTTTTTCCCTGATTTCTGATTTATTCAGACTACAAATTTAGCCTTGTAATGCTGTTATGATAGAAATCTGGCTTCTTCTTTTAGGTTATCATTGAGTGAAACTCGTCAATGCAGTTGTTTGATTGCGTACTGTATTTCTACAAATTTTGGTGAATTAATTCAATGTGCATGTTTTTATTGTATCATCTTTATTTTCTTTCCCAATCTTCAACGAATTAGTCAAGTTTAGTAAATGGCACTTGTGTTGTTTTCACGAAATCATTTGGACTTTATTCCCATGTATCCATGTTGAGGAAAAGGGTTCTTCGACATGACAATGCTAGTATGACACTTGGATGCTTCACAATCAATAGGAAAATTTAAGAAATTTCTTTAAGTATCTGAACCTGACCCTTTCCGTATGTGTCCATGGATGGTAGTGGTAGCCTTGGTCCAAGTCTCATATTTTATGGGTATTTCTGATTACTTACTGTTGTTTCTCATATTTCTATTTCAGAGTATCCAGCTTATCTTTGATGATACCCATGCATGTTATGTGCAAGTAGCTTGTTGACATCCTTATGGTGGAAATACAATAGGCTGCAACATTTCACCAATACTTCAAAATGGAGGAAGATAATGGGCTTGAGTTAAGCTTGGGTCTCTCTTTTGGAGGATCTTCAGGCAAGGGTAAAACCAAAGATATCTCTTCAGATCCTAAATTTGAGGAAGGAGGGAGTAGTAGTAAAGTTGTTGGTGGTAACACAAATGCTTCTGATGTTTCATTCAAAAGTTTATTCCAAACTAATGACCATAATGGGAAAAAAGCAGCTTCACAATCAAATGAGAAATTCTGGACAGACCTTGGAAAGTGCTCGGCTCCGGCATCAAATAATTCTGATAATTTGCAGAATAGCCAATCACAATTCATAAGATATCAGGAGCTATGGAGTGCCAATAACAAGGCTACTGTCATGGAGGAAGAAAAATTGGTTTCGAAGAAACGGCAATTGCCCGCTGAGGATATTAGTTTCCAGAAAAGGCATGAAAAGGTTTCTGACCATGCTGAGGTGGTAAGCAAGGGCCCTACCGGGGTAACTTTGGTGAAAAAATCTCACATTTCAGTTAACACAGAAGACGATTCCTCTGGTGAAAATGAGGATGTTGCAGAATCAGAGGCAGAAGGTTCAAACTCATGGTTGGTTCCTCAACGTGAAGACAGTGCCAAGTGCTCCAGCATTTCAAGAAGTTCTGATAAACATGTTTCAAATGATCCTAATGGGGCTGGTTTACAACCGCAGAAGCAACAAAGTTATTCTGCAGCTGAATCCAACTATGAGCAAGGGAAGGTGGCTTATGGAATTCCATTATCACTTCAACCAGTAACTGTAATGACTGTACCTTATCCTGTGCCAGTTAAGGTCCCAGCTTCTGCTGCTGCCACATCTAATTCAGCAGGGTTTCCTTCAACTTGTGTCATGCAACTATTGCCTGCTGCAAATGGAGAGCGACCTATGGTTCCAGCTTTGAATACTAAAAGCTTGCAAGTTGCCTTTGGATACTCACCTGTCCAGCTTCCAACATTGGAGACGAACTCTTCATGGGTATTTGGTTCACAACCTCAGAAAGTTTCCTCTACTGCTAATGGAGCACCAAGTCCACAACATCAAGATGATTCAAAGAGAACTCCTGGTCAGCTTCTGTTCTTAACCCTGCTTTCGATATGCACTGTATTCTTTCAGTGATCATTTCAAGTTCACCCTCAAGTATTGTGACATTATGATATTATGTTCCGTTATAAATTGGTAAATATAAAGTATAAACTGAAAATTGAGTAGCAAGTATATCACATTGTCACATTATAAGAGGTCAACGAGTGTGAAGCAAGGTAAGGGACCCGTATGGGCATTTGATCTGCACTATCCAGGCATCTCGATGTGCACATGGTGCAAATCATGTGATTCACATTTGTCCTTTACCTTGCTACTCACAAAGTGAGTATACTCCTTTTACCTATTTAAGTAGCTCACTTTTCATTGTCCTGTTGTGAAATTGTAATCCAAGATTTTCTCATGACTTACAAGGAGATTAATATAAAATTTTGATAGCTGAAGAATAACCAGAGAACAACAATTAGAATGTTGATTCAGAGAGAAGTATGTAATAAATGTTTGGAAAATAAGATGCGCTTTCTCTTGAATTGGTGAAGATGACACCTATAGGGAAGCTCAACTTATAGAATCAAGCAATAGAGATGAACATAAAACATATAGAATGAACCCATCCTGATTAAGGGAAGAAGGCAATCTGTAGGAGAACCTAAACAATCTTGCACCAAGTCTACCTTTGAATATCGCTTTAATGTTTCTTTGCCTTTTTCACTTGTTCATTGACAGAAGTTGGTTCTGATTTTTCTGTCAAATTAATGCAGTTTCACTTCAAATGCCTTCATCATCAGCTTTGGTTTTTGATGGAAAAACACCTGATTTGGCAAAAGACATGTCGAAACATGTGACAGAGACAGGTGCATCTTCTTCTTCTCATGGAGAGGAGGAAAGCAAGGGAACAAATACAAGTTATAGGCCAAAGGAAATCCCAAATCAATCTATTGTTGAAGGCCTTCCACAGGAACTATCTGTTATCAGACCAGGTATTGCGTCAAACGTGAAATTTGGAGGTTCTGGGTCATATCCGGATCTTCCATGGGTTTCAACCACAGGACCAAATGGTAAAACCATATCCGGTGTTACATACAAGTACAACAAAAATCAAATAAAGATCGTTTGTGCATGTCACGGTACACACATGTCCCCAGACGAGTTCATTCAGCATGCAAACACTGATGAAAGCAATCCAGAAAACGGTACAAACTCTGCATTGTTTGCCACTAATAATCCAGCAGCTTCAGCACAGAACTGAGACTCAATATGAGTTTGAAATTACTTAATGATACTTGATGAAGGAATCTGCACTACCAGAAGGTTATTACTTGCATAAGGCTGTCTCCTTTCGCTGCTTAATTTATTGTTATTCTACTCGATCTTTTCCAGTTCTCTGGAAAAGATGGATCATCCACTATGTAATATTTATACTATGTTTCAAGCATGATGACATACATGCATCTTGCTCTAACATACGTGCTCAATGTCCTCCTGTGTTAGCGTTGAGTCTCACCTGCGAACTGTTTCACTTCAAGTAAGTTCGAAGTTGCACTAGGTCTTTTTGTTTTAAATTACAAGTTGCAGTGGTTCTTTATTTCGTTGTTGTTGCTTACCATTCACTTCAATGTTATTAACTGGAATATCAGGTCTCCTCAACATTCTATTGTCTGGTGGTTGATCCTTTATGTGTGTCTTAAGGATCCATTTGTCGGTTTAGTTTCCTTTTTTTCTTTGCATTGGACATTCTGCTTGAATTAACACCTGCATGTATACATGTACAAGTACTGACCTTTGATGGTGTTCTGTTAGGCATAATATTAGAAGGGTCCTCACAGATAATTTGGTTGGATATCTAATGTTATTGTGAGTACATGCTGCAAAGCGACATCTCATGATATCTACGCCAAGTTCTGTTAGGTATGTAATTATGTCTTGGCAGCTATTAAAGCTACATTTGAAATGATAGAGCGTATTCCAGAATAAGATGTCATCTTTTTTGTTATAATGGAATCTGAGTCATTTTTGTCTTTTCTTCTAGTCGACCAATTAGATCATATCCGTTGTCTTTGTCATTCCATCCATTTAATTTTTTTATTCAAACAAATAGAATTTTTGGTTTCCTTTTCTATTCCATTCCCATCATTTACCTAAACTTAGACCGAAGTGAACTGTTCTACTTATGTTACATATGAAAAATAGATCATATGTTCACATTTTATAATGTCCATCTTGAAGAAGTTATTGCAGCTTTCACTTGTGATAAATATTTGGTTGCCGTAGTTGTGAGAGAGTGGAGCCGCATGTCTTCTGGTCTTTATCTTAAATGCTCTCTTGCTTTCTGCGGCTTCATGGATCTCTTTTTTTATTTGCACTGCATGTCCACAACATTGACCAAGTTCCACCCTGAAATTGATCGTAGTGATGTCCTCATTCTACAAAATTTGGGTTTCCGATGGTTATTCGGCTATGATGCAATTAATATAAGTTTCTTCTTTGACATTTTTTTTTCTCATCCTTATCAAGGAGACCAATATTTAACCATTACATACATATCACGCTTTTAAAAGGTGGAACTTATGTAAGATGATCCAACTTTCAATTACTATTCTGATTTGTAGCACATCTATGCAATTTTGTATGCATTTTAAGGGGTTTAGGAGTGTTGATCCAAAATTATCAATATTTCAAAAAAATCTAATGTGAGGAAAAAAAGTAACGTTTTTTTTTTACTTGAAATTGTTAATAAATTTTATGTACTATGCCCTCGTTGAACTAAATTCGCATAGCACACTCTCATGCACTTTAAATTTACTTGTGTGTAATTGTATTTGGGCTTTTTTTACTTGTACATGATTACTTAATAATAAATCATTTTTTTGTACATTATTACTGTTTTCATACTATTGTCATATGCGAACGTAAGAGAAGAATAGTTTCTGTTATTTAAAAGAATTAATATATACAATTCAATTACCTTCTAAATAGATACAGCCTAAACCTCTCACGTCACCTGGATCACCTCAAACATAAAAATACACATCACTGCTGAGACAAGAACCGTAAGAGCTATTCAAACTCGGATTGTTTAACTGCATTAATGTCAGGTAATTGCTGCTGTCATCAAATTTTAATGTCAGATCACATCCAAGTTTTAATTATTAATGCCATAATAGTGTCATTAATAATAGCTTAATCCAATCCTTCACGACTTGTGTTTCGTATGGGAACCCTACCAGGGATCTTCATCCACGTTTAAGTTTTGTTTCCATCTGCCACTAAATTATGTTTATTAGATGAAGCATCGCCAGTTTGATTCCTTCCACCGTCTGAAAACTCAGCTAATAAACAAAGGGAATAAAACCAGATGCAGCAGTTGAGACAAGGCAATGTGCCAACACACACAACCACATCTCCAACATGAAGACAATTCACTTTTAAATATCAGAAAATTACCCACCAAATCCATATATAAAAAGAAATAGAAAAAAATAACCTCTTCTTGCTATTATTTCTCGTGTATATTTATAGTTTATTTTTATATCTAATTTCAAAGTATAATATATCTTATACTTTTTTCACACTTTCATTTTGATATTTCATTATGCTATGCAATTCAATTACCTTAAACTATTTATGTTGAAAAGAAGCACTCCTGAGAGATTAAAATTAACCTTCTTAAAAAGAATAGAGTAAAAGAAATTAGCCTTCTTAAAAAGTAATATAAAATAAAATTTCAACAAAGTTATATATTTTTTATTATCTCATATATATTCCTTAGATCACACAAGACAAGGAAACAGAAAAAAAATAACACCATTTACAACCTTCCCTCAGCAAAACCTTCCAATTCTAAGGAACATGTTCCTCTAATGGCATCCCATGATGTGCTATTAGAATAGCAACCTTGTCCTACGGCGAGAGCTACTGCCAGAACCACCTCCGTGTTGCTATGCCTTCCATCCAACGCGGCGGTGGCTTCTTCTTCTTCATCTTCTTCTTGGTCTGGGCCTCGGTTGAGGTCGTCGTCGTTGGAGCGCAGCAGCAGCAGCAGCAGCAGCAGCAGCAGCAACCGGATGGTGGTGGGACGCCGCCGGACGTCCCCGTCTCGTTCCGGCCGAGCGTGGCCATCGTGATAGGCATATTCTCCATCATGTTCTCCCTGACGTTCCTCCTCCTCATCTACGCCAAGTTCTGCCACACAGCCACGGATGTCTTCGGGACGGACGCCGCCGGCGCAGGCGGCTTCCTCCTTCCACAGTACGGCCGGTTCTCCGGTATCGACAAGAGTGTCATCGAGTCGCTCCCACTGTTCCACTTCTCGACGCTCCGCGGCGTCCGGGATGGGCTCGAGTGCGCCGTGTGCCTGTCCCGGTTCGACGACGCCGGGGACGTCCTCCGCCTCCTGCCAAAGTGCAAGCACGCCTTCCACGTCGACTGCGTTGACCGGTGGCTCGAGGACCACTCCAGCTGCCCCCTGTGTCGGTGCAAAGTCAACGCCGAGGACGTCGCCGTCTTCAAGTTCTCTGCGAGCGCGCGGTTCCTGTTCGCCTCTGACCGGCTGGAGAACAGCGGGCGCGACCTCGAGCTGTTCGTTGAGAGGGAGCTGAACAATGACGGCGCCTCGTCCAGGTTTAGCATCCGGAGCTACAGTTGGCGGAAGGCGCCGGAGAAGAGCAAGAAGGAGAAGAAGGTCGATGACCTGTCGACCTTAGAGGAAGGCGGGAGCAGCGGCGGCAGTGCTGCTGATCAATTCTATCACAAGTTTAAGCACAGGATTATATTCTCTGACGTCGTGCTCAAAGGCCGGTGGAGCGACGTGAACTCGTCGGACTTGATGTCGTTGAACTCTGACATGCTGAACTTGGCATCGAGCAAGCGGTTCGCGGAAGCCGATCCAGCTCCGGGGCCGGCGGCCAAGGAAGGCAAGGAGGTGGGCATGATGGACGAGAAGGTGATGAAGATTAAGGAAGAGATGGAGAAGAAGAGACTGCTAGAGATGAAGGCCAGCAAAATCAACAGAGCTTGTTCCACCACGGCGCCAAGTACAGTTGCTTTGGCCGCAGACGGCGGCGCGAACTCTGCCGCCACTGCTCTCACGGCGTCAATATCGTCCGGGAGGCGATCGATGTCGGAGATCACGAATCTATCAAGATTTAAGCTGGGCAGAGATGGCAGCACCGACGTCGCAGGTAGCAGAGATGAGAAGGTGACGAGGCTTTGGTTGCCCATCGCCAGGCGAACTGTGCAGTGGTTTGCAGGAAGGGAGAGGAGATCAGAGGTTCAAAACAACAGCAACAGCAGCGGTAGCAGTACAAGCAGAGGGCCCTCTGCAAATGTCTGAAATGCTACGTTCCATATGATCGGGAACACAAAAAAGCAAACTTGATTTGGTCAGCTAGCAATCTGCAACACCATTGAAGGATTGAAGGTAACTGACAGTGTTTAGAGTGCATGTTCTTTTGTAGGTTCCATTAGATTCTCTCTGTTTTTGTTCAGAGAATAGAAATTTGATCTGTTTTTTTCCTAAGAGTTAACTCCAACCAACTAACAGTAGAAACTAAAAAGGAAACACAGATTTGCAGGAAGGATTTCGTTGTGTCCTCCATTTTTTTCTTTTCCTGTTTGTCAAATTTGAAAACAGTGCTTGGATTACAGATTGGTTGGCAGATCTGCAGCTATCTGATTGCTGATTTGTTTATGTGGAATGGATGCATCAACATTACTAATTTAACAAGACAGCATCATGGCCTCAAATGACCCACATCACTGTTTTGTTTTGAATGGTATGGAATAGATAAGATACCAAAGGAGATGTTAAAATTAAATATGAGAGTTGTTATTATTGCAAAATGTTCAAACTTATTGAGTCTTTTGTTCGGACTAAATTAATCAACGATTAGTGGATTTTTTAATGTCAAAATATACACCCAAAATGCGTCACTGTGGAATTGGAGTAGTTAACTATTGGAAGAATGACTTTGTGCAGTCTTAACTTATCTAGAGATGTTAACTTGTTATTTTTTTAAGGAAACTGAAAAAAAAAGACAATGATCACTTAGTGTGTATATATAGGGTGAGCATGGGTTTGACCCGATCCGATCAACCTAGTCAATTCGACTTGACCCGATTACTTTTGGATCGAGTTGGGTCGTGTCACTACCTTGAATCGGGTCAAACCCGATCCGACCCGACCCGATTAATTTTGGGTCGGATAACGGGTTGAATGTTTAATTACTCGATAACCCAAAACTCGATCCGAATGACCCAAAATTATAAAATTAATATAATAAAAATTATGATTTAGTATTAAAATTACTTATATTTAATAGTTTTAAATTTTTTTAATCATTAGTTTTATTTATTTTATTTTATAATATTTTTTATTCATAAGATATATGAGAAAATTGATGTTAAAGAATTTAATGGTTCAACCCGATGACCCGATTCGATCCAACCCGAAATTTTTCGAGTTGGGTTGGGTCGGATTTCAATTTTCTTTTGTCTTAATCCGATCCAACCCGACCCAATATTATTATTTTTGGGTCGGGTCAAGTTTTATCTCAAACCCGACCCAACCTGACTCATTATCACCCATATATATATATGTTGTGTGTGTAAGAGAGATATATATAACGGGGTTTTAATGACGATCGTAATTCATCTTTTTATTGTAATGAAACTTATGACTTCTTCTCCCGGTTTCTTGGATTTTTTTTGCGACTATTATAAATCACAAACACTATTATATGTATGTGTGTGTGTTTTGAAATACCGTAGTGATGTATTATGCCATCGATGATCAAAGTGAAGCTTATAAGGTGGTGGCAAACTTAGGTGCAATAATAATAATAATAATAATAATAATAATAATATTTTTTGGCTAATTCATCTTACCCCAGGGGAATGGTGCCCCTCTTGAGTGCTGGAGGCATATTTGACTAAACTTATAAAATAATTTAAAATTATTTATAAATTAATTTTATTTTTTTTATATTTGATAAATAAAAAAATATATTTACAAGTTGTTAGAGTAATAAGTCGAAAAACTAGTAGGGCACCCCTTGCTTATTTTTAAAATTGTTGACTTATTTTTTTAATCAACTATATTACTCTTTTATTCATATTCTTTTAATACTATTATTATTATATAATTTCAAAGATATCTTAGTCAATTTTTATTTTAACAAATATTATAACTACTTATTAATATTATCAACACTTTTATCTAAATATATAATTATTTATATTTTAAAATAAAATTTAACACTTAAAATGCTTATCACCATTAATGCTTATAACTTATAAGATACTTTTTTTTTTCAGCTAAGTCAAACAGAGCCTCCATCCTTTAGTTTTTTTAGAAAGAAGGATAACATGTAATTGCATAGAAAAAAATAAAAAATAACACATTACATGAAGGTGCGGAAAATGTTTAAGAAAATGCTTGATAATTTTTTTAATATAGGATTATATTTGAAAGTATTATATTTTTTCTTCTCAATCTCTTATATTAGGAAGACTATAAGTAAATCATATATATTGCATGCATTCGCGCAATCTTAATTTTTTACCTCTTGTTTTCAATAGGATAAATTACTTTGGATTTTCGTACTGAAAACAAATACATTGAAATAGAGTGTAGGATTTTCGTTGAACTTAATTTTTTTGTTTTGACTTTTTTTTGTTTTGATAAACATAAACTTCTAAAAAAATAAAATTTTAGAAAAGAGAACTAAAAAAATAATTTATTTTCATATATGACTTGAAAATATAATGGAATTTGTCTTTAGAATATAAAAAAAACTTTAGGAGGAAAATAAATTATCTTTTCGAAAAGAGTAATTCATTCAATCAAAATTTCATCTTTTTATGGACAAGAGGATTATTTTCTTATGCTACCAAAAGAATTAAGGTCCAATTTGATTAAGATCAAGATTAAAATTTAATTCTCCATTTTTCAATCAAACACTCTTGTTTTGGATATTATGGGTCCCACTACATTGCAATAAGGAAAAAACAAAAAGCACAATAGTCTTGCTTAAGGTAGGAATAAACTTGTTCTTCATGGATTAAGATCATTGGATTAAGCAACAAATTTTAAAAAATTCTATGAACAATGGAATGCAACCAAATGGAGCCTAAATGAATTAGCCATCATGAATCATATTTAAAGTGGGAGCCAAAGGACTCATCAAATTAATTATTCCCCTAATCAAATTAAGGACTATTAGCTCGAATCAGTTTTAAGACAGACTCTCATTATTCAATCTGCCAATTAAAATTTATTCAATGAGACCATTTTGTTGAATCTAGGATCGAGATTATTTTGGTGATCACAAATTTGTGAGGGAACTTAATTTTGGACTAATGAACTTGTTGAGCTGATTTCTGAAACACAAGATATTCAGGTTCAGAGCATGATAAGTCGACCAAAGTTAAAGAAAGAACGACCTATGCACACAGAAGAGATAACAGAAGAACTCTATATGTGCAGTGGTCGTCCATAGTATATGAAGTGGTCGACCAATGTTGAAGGGAAAGATATAAGAAGTGAAGTCGAAGACTGAACGACCGACCGAAGATATTGACAGGACGACTGAAGGACAAGGGCTGAACATGAGAGGTCGCCCGATGAAGAACAATGGGCGACCGAAGGTTTCACACATACAACCTAGAGGATGGAGAACGGGTGATCCAAAGAGAAGTGGACGTCTCGTGAAGAGACTTAGTCGAAGAGAGTTCTTGACTAAGCAAATGAGAGGTCGTCCGAAGTTGAAGAGAGGACGACCGAAGATCCGAGGTTGAAGGCAATGGACATCCAAGGGTTTTAGAGGGAAGACAGTGGACGACCGAGAGATCGCTAAGGTTGGAATGGATCCGAAGGCTCTAGTGTTGAAGCAACGAACGACCAAAGCAGATGATGAGATGGAGATCGGTCGACCGAAGGTGGCGTACGGACGACCGATGGATATCAGGTGAAGACAAAGGTCGTTCGGGGTCTTGGTGAGGAGACAAGCGGATGGCCAGAAGTTTGTCAGAATTGATGGAGGCTGAAGATCGGACGATCGCAGGATGAGCGGACGATCGATGAGGTGTCAGAGGTCGTCCGAAGGCTGAAGAAATAAAGCAGCGGTCGACCATGGTATTTGACAGGAGAAGGGTGGATGTCCAAGGAATCTGACGAGCTGTCAGAGGACGTCCGAAGAATGTCAGAGGAAGAAAAGGACGTCCAAAGATTTCAGTGGAAATGAGCGGGCATTCGAAGCTTGTCAAAGGAAGCTTTGGCGAACGTCTGAGAATCTCATTAGGAAGTGAGCGGACAGCCAAAGTACTGACAGAGGAGGGAGCGGACGTCCGAGGATCTCAGTGTGGAATGAGCGGA
>LTAE01000374.1:58120-71700 GCA_001647135.1 Pontederia paniculata | reverse complement strand
ACTGTACTTGCATTAACGACTAGTTTTCTAAGAGAGAAAATTAGGTCATTAGTGCAAAGTATATATTGTAATCCCAAGAGTCTTGAGAAATAACTTTGGCAAAACTTTGGCGGATTAGCTAGTGAGAGCTTGAGCGAAAAAACCTTAGTTCCCCTTCTGCGATTCGAGTGAAGAATCCAGGATAGAAGGGAGTGTGAGTTCTGAGAGAACTTGTAAGAAGTTGTCTCCTTGTCCTCGAGAAAGAAATGAGAAGTTGTAAGAGAGCCTTCTCCCTTAAAGAAGGAGTTCAATGATCTCCGGAGATCTTGAGTTCGAAAAGATCACAGCAGGGACGTAGGCCAGGAGTTCGGCCAAACCTCGTCAATTAATTTCGTGTTTGCTTGCGCGTTTGTTTTCTTTCCTCTTCTCTTCTACTTGTCTATATTTTGCATCTATATGCTTCTGCTGATATAACTAATCTAGTTTAACAAAAGAAAAGGAGTCGAAAAGTTTTAATACACCAATTCACCCCCTCCTCTTGGTGCTATCCAGATCCTACACATTTTTTATTACTAAATATTAGAACGTAATAAAATCATTTATTATAAAATATACATTTATAAAATGGGACTTGTCAATTTGACTATCGTCGAAGGTTAATAATCATAAAAAATATAATGAGTTAGAGTTATAGTTGTAGTGATCACGTTGAGCATTATTTTGAGGTGTAACACCCCAGAAGCACATTTCGCCACATCGACAGAATGTCCTCTTGAAAGTGCTATGGACTTGTAGGATCTAGAATGACACCAAGAGGGGGGGGGGTGAATTGGTGTATTAAAAACTTTTACGATCTTTGCTCTAATCTCTTAGTTCTATGTTAGCGGAAGCAAACGTATACGAATATGAATGGACAGAGAGGAGAGTAAAGGAAACAAACACAAAACAAACACAACATTTGTTATCGAGGTTCGGCCGAACTCCTGGCCTACGTCCCCGCTCCGATCTTCTCCACGAGATCTTCGGAGTTCACTATGTCCTTCTTCAAGGGCGAAGGCACCCTACAAATCTCCTTTCTTGTACTGAGGACAAGGAGAACAACCTCTTACATGTAATCTCTCAAGCTCTCTCGAATCCCTTCTCAAAGGGGAACTAAGGCTCTCGTTTTCGCACTCAGAATTCAAATGGCCAAAGTTAGCCTCTCAAGACTCTTGAGATTACATTTATACTCTGCACTACACGACCAACTCTCTCTCTCAGAAAACTAGCCGTTAATGCAAGTACAGTACCTTCACCTACTTCTCCGGTCGACCTCTGCTCCAGCTTCGGTTGACCGCTCCTTCGGTGAAGTCCCCACTTGAACTGCTGCCAGATGCTTCGGTCGTCCACCGCTCGCCTCCGGTCTTCCGCAGCTTCAAGTGTCCGAAGTCTTTCCCTCAGTCAAGAACCCTCGGTCGTCCGCCACCTCCTGTGGCCGACCGATCTTGACTTGAGTCCTCCTCTCCAACTGGCCCGGTCGTCCGCTGAACACCTTCAGCATCCTGGACGTCCGCTTCTCCAACTTGAAGAGGTTCGGTCAAGCTCCACCGGTCGCCCGCGCTTCGTCTTCGGTCGACCGATCTTGACCTCCATCAGCTCCCACTCCTCTATGGTCGCCCGCTGAACTCCTTCAGCATCCCGGACGCCCCATCTCTGAGTGTAGCTGACCGTCAAGCTCCAACGGTCGTCCGCCACCACCTGTGGCCGACCGTCCTTGACATGTCCGCCAAGCATCCTGGTCGTCCGTCACCTATGGCCGACCGCTTGTCCTCCTGGACCGTCTTCCAGCTGCACTGGTCGTCCGCTGCCTTCAGCATCCTGGGCACCTCCGTCTCGCAAGATGTCCGCCAAGCCTCCTGGTCGTCCGCCACCTCCTGTGGCCGACCGATCTTGACTTGAGTCCACCTCTCCAACTGGCCCGGTCGTCCGCTGAACACCTTCAGCATCCTGGACGTCCGCTTCTCCAACTTGAAGAGGTTCGGTCAAGCTCCACCGGTCGCCCGCGCTTCGTCTTCGGTCGACCGATCTTGACCTCCATCAGCTCCCACTCCTCTATGGTCGCCCGCTGAACTCCTTCAGCATCCCGGACGCCCCATCTCTGAGTGTAGCTGACCGTCAAGCTCCAACGGTCGTCCGCCACCACCTGTGGCCGACCGTCCTTGACATGTCCGCCAAGCATCCTGGTCGTCCGTCACCTATGGCCGACCGCTTGTCCTCCTGGACCGTCTTCCAGCTGCACTGGTCGTCCGCTGCCTTCAGCATCCTGGGCACCTCCGTCTCGCAAGATGTCCGCCAAGCCTCCTGGTCGTCCGCCACCTCCTGTGGCCGACCGCTTGACATCCTGGACCATCCTCGACAACCCTGGTCGCCCGCTGAACTCCGCAGCCTCCTGGACACCACCTGCACTGAAGACTCCTGACAAGCTTACCGGTCGTCCGCCATCTCCTGTGACCGACCGCTTGGCTGCCGTTCCCGTATCTTCAAACGCTCTGGACGTCCGCTGTCTTCCACAGCATCCCGGACGCCCACTCCTGGCTTTGAAGATCCCTCAGGATCCATGGTCGCCCGTGGCACCTACGTTCGACCACCCTGGACATGCACTTCCCTCTTCAGCTTCCCCTGGTCGTCCGCTGTCTTCACTACAGCATCCCGGACGTCCACTCTCCCAGGAACTGAAGACCGAGATCCTTCGGTCGCCCGCTGCACCCCACGGTCGACCGACTCGGGTCCGTGTCAGCACCTGACACCTGCGGTCCAACTCTGACTCCTCCGAGCTCTGGATGGCTGCCGCTGCGGTCCAACTCGACTCCTCCGAGCCCTGGATGGCTGCCGCTCCTGTGGAACATTTCCGGACGCCCGCTCTTCCACCTGAGTCCCTCGGACGCCCGCTGTCACCACCTGCCAGTACCTTGGTCGCCCACTCATTCCCATGAGATCTCCGGACGCTCCTCCCAAGGCTTCCTCTGACAGGTACTGGTCGTCCGCAGATTCCCTCCTGGAACCTCGGACGCCCGCTGTCTGCACCAGACAGCCTCTGGACGCCCACTGACCACCTGTCAGTATCCTCGGACGCCCAAACACCTTTCCGCTGTCAGATCACCTGGTCGACCGCTTTGTCCTCTCCTGACTCCGGACGACCTCTGACAGACTTCACCGGTCGCCCGCCAATCCTGCGGTCGACCTCACCAGCCTCCTCGGCTCCCATCAGCTAACAGACACCTGGTCGCCCGCTTGTCTACACCACAAGCCTCCGGACGTCCTCTGTCTTCGCCTGATGTTCACTGGTCGCCCGCTCTCAACCTGCGGTCGACCACTCTTCCACTGCCCTCTGCTCCGGGCGTCCACTGTCTCCACCTGAGCCCTCTGGACGTCCGCTCTTCAGCCTGGCAGTGCTCCGGTCGTCCGCTGTCTCCTCCTGAGCCCTCCGGACGACCGATCCCCAAATGTGTCGGAAGATGTGTTCTTGGGGTCGCCCATTCTTCAATCATCGGGCGTCCTCCTCCTTGAAGCCTTTTCCTCCGGTCGTCCTTTCTTTAACTTTGATCGACCGGTGTTCTCCTTGACTGCCCTCCACAGTCCATCAATGTCGGTCGCTCTCTCCTCAGCTCTGGTCGACCGATCTTCTTGTTGACTGCCCCCACAGTCTAATACAGGTCGCCCTCTTTATGTTTTGGGTCGACCGTATATGCTCCTCCTCCATATGCATTGCTTTTTATATGACCTCCATCCTCCTTCGGTCGACCGTTTATATCCTTAAGACGCCCGCTGCACACATATGATTCTTCATGGTGTATTACGTGTGCAGTGGTCGTCCATTCCTTTAGCTTAGGTCGATCGTTGTACTGAACTTGTCTATGTCCTGTTACAGAAATAAGCTCAAACAAGTTCATTAGTACAGACTGAGTTCTCTTACAAATTTGTGATCATTCAAAATAATCTTGGGATCCTAGATTCAAAAGGACTTACTTCTTTGACTTGACATATAATCGATTGACTGGTTAACACTATGAGCATATCACACAAAAAGGTAATAATTTTAAAAGTATAACTCTATTCAATAGTATAGCCAAATAAATATTCTATTACATGGTCTGATGAAGAAAAAACACAAGTAGTTAAGAGTTTAATAAATTCTATTGCAAGGTAATTTTAACTCAATTTAGATTAATCATATACAAATCACCGTACTAAAACATCTGAATCATAAGTGTAATCACCTATTCATTATCTTGATCATCTGCAAGATCAAAAGTAGGGGAGACAGTTCTCCCGTTAATGGCGAAGCACAATATGTAAAGGTAATAACCAATAGGGTAAATCATGTGTGAAGACATAATAAAAAGATATATTATCTTATAAAATCATAATCAATGTATCACTTTCATTTTCCATATCCTTTTATCTTCTCATTTATTTACATCTTTACAACATTACCAATTAATCCATTGCAAGAAACATTAATTGCATTGTAATACACAATGCCCATCATTTCATGTTTAATATGTTCTTGCCCAATTAATTTTTTTACTTGGACCATTTTCTTTCTTTTCATTATGCCTTGTCCTAAGTTATCAATTATTACAATCAATAGTGAGCATTTATTCATCATAAAGTTATTGACTTTAACTCGAATGTCATTAAGGCTAGTTAGGCCTGACAATCAATAAATAGAATCCCCAAGTGATTGACAATTGTTTCCGAAGGATCCTATGGACAATTGTTCACGAAGGAACACAATTACCCTACGTCCGAAGTCCGTGTTAACAATTCACCAAGAACCAAATCATACTCTTCATGGATCAATTCACTCACATGAATTATCCATTTTAAACCTTATAATCAATGGTATGTAAAACTCTTTGTAGGTTATAGCAATTCATCAAATCAATAGATAAAGTTAAAGTAAACATACAGTAAAACATAATCAAATAGTTTCCTATCCAACATTTGAAGGGGAAACGTGACCCGCGTCAAGGGTCGACACGGTCCTTTTTTCTAGGGTTATTCATGTGTTCAACATTGATAGGACACAACCCGCATCAGAAATGAACACAGTCCTTGTTGCATACTATGTGGGTTATGAAAATGCGCGGTCCGATTTCAAGGTGATCTGACTATGTTTGTTCCAATTTCTAACTTGTATTAGGATGACATGGCTCATGTTGGGGGACAACACGGTCTGCGTCAAAGTAACATATTTTGTTTGAGGATTAAGGAATAAATTTGCATCGGGCAGCACGATCCTTTTTTATCTCCGAAGTTGTCCGAGGGCAACAACCTGCATTCGAGAGACGTAGTCGCAATGGAAAACATGGTCCATGTCAATTAGGAGATGGCCCATGTCTTTTCCTCCAAGTTGATGAAGACGTTGGTAGTCCTCGTCTTCATCCTGAAGTCAATTAGAGCATATTATTATAACAATTTAATACAACAATTATAACTTTCATGCATAAATCATAATCTTCACGTTAATTCTCCATTCCATCATATGCACATATGAGAAACTCTAAAGTTGATCCTCTTAATTACATACCTTGATTATTGTTGGCATACCCTCTTCTTCCTTGTCTTCCCTCGTTCTTCTCGCTCCTTCCTTGCATTATGCCTTTTGCTTCCTCTCTTGATCGCTGTTGGTGCTCGTCCTCTTCACCAAATGCAACTTTGAGCATGAAAACCAAGGCGAGTATGTGTAACACCTGACCCCAAAAGAATTTTTTAAATTAACAATAAATATTAGTTTTATTAGGATCAATTTTAAATAATAGTTTGAGTTGCTTTGAAACTTGAAAAAGCCCTAGAATTTCTATACATAAACCCATAAGGGAGAGACCCTCATAATTTCCCCCAAGACCTAGCCGTCAGGAGCTCCCTCTCTTTTCTCCTCTCTCCCCAAATGCATAGGTAAGAAATTTTTTTCCTAATGCTCCTTTAAGGTTTTCTCCTTTTTGTTTCTCCCTCTTCTCTCTACTTAGATTCTATGCTAAAACTCTTAGGAGAAACACGTGAACGTAACACGGGAGGAGAACCTGAAGAACGAACACGGATAAGGAAGAAGAAGAATTTAGATCACTAAATCAAGGTATGTAATTAGAGGATCAACTTTAGAACATTGAGTATGTGAATGATTGAATAAAGGAACTTTTGGAAATGTACTACATCTTGTCCAAATTATGTGATGTGTTCAAATAATATTTTAAATAGGTTTTACTTCTCCAAAAATTATGAATAATATATGGATGCGTAGCCCTTGAAGTCTAGTTTCAGTAGAAATTGATTTTATCCTGGTCCTAGGCCTATAGAAAATTCTCTGTCCAAAATACTAACTATGTGTCCTGTTATCTCGAGATATAGCGTGTCCAACTTATAAAATATATGATAAATTGAAATAATAGAATTATAATATAAAATTTATTGAATAGCTACAAAGACTCTATAATCTTGTATTAGAAAATAGAATGAACTAAAAATGATAAGTCTACAAGAAGTTATAAATATTTTGAGAATAAGATTTCTTGAGAATAAATGGTAAAGAGATAAAATATATAAATTTTATATGTAAATACTCTGGAAGTCTATTTTAAAAAGAATTTGAATTTCTCTTAATGGATGCCTATAGATTAAGTTATGAAATTTGTATTAATAATGTGCCAAATGTGTCCAAAGTTGAAAATGGATGCTTTCTATGAAATTGAGTTCATGATCGTGACCTGTCTGTGGAACAAGTAAAAATCTTACAGTCACGACCGTGAGAACCCTATCACGGGTCGTGATGCCATATTGGTTTAAATAATAAGATAAGATTTAATCGATGGACTGAAGAACCAATTTTGATATGGACTGTTGAACAAATACTAAAGTATCGACTAAATGCTTACTCTAACTGATTGTTTGATCCAATTGAATGATTGTATAATATTAATGTATTGATCTGACTCCTTGAAGATAACCTAGAAGTAACCAATAATAGGATTTAAAAACTATTAATGTTTATGATTAAATTTATCGCATGAAGAGGAAGACCCCTGCGACTGTTCAGGATTCATTCCCTTCTGTTTAAGGATATAAAATCCTTTCTGCCTAAGGTTTCATACCCTTCTGTTCAGAAATTTATTTCTTCTGATGCGCGCTTCATGGCCTAACTAGTTGTGTTTGTGTCGGGACTACCTGAATCTTCATTGCATCTGTTAAAGACTCACCTAGTGATTGTAATGTTTGACGAACTTAGGACAAGATAATTAGAAATGAAAATGAAGGACCTAAGAACTGACTTGGCTTGAACACTTTGTCTAATGTGAATATTGTGCATGCTGATGCGTGTGATGTTCTAGCCTCTTATGTTACTAAGAAGGATAATGATCAAATCACAACCTAATGATCAAGAATATTCTAAACTCTGAAATTATTGTGCATCACATGATGTAATATTGTTATGATCATTTCTGAATTAAACACACCACACAAAGAAGAAAAGTAAAGTTACTGCTTATCACGATGAATTACTGATATTGCATAGCTCTTTATTTTTATCTAAATATATGCTTTTCCCTATTGATTATTACTATTACATATTGGGCTTCATCGCTTATGGGAGAATTGCCTCCTCTGCTTTTGATCCTGCGGACAGGTGATGACACTATTGGTGATGCTAATGTTCATGAGTCCAAAGACTTGCACATGCCACGAGTCTAATTTTAGTTATATTAATCTTTCCATTGAGATGTCGAACTTTTATTAGTCATATTTTTTTTATTATTAAACAATGTAATAGAATATTATTATTGAGCTAGTTTATTTTATGGAGTTTTATTTGAAAGATTTTAGCTTCCTCATTGTTCTATTTTATGATGTGTCCATATTGTTGACCAGTCTTCTACTCAAAGTTTAAGTCAAAGAATGATGTCGTAGCGTCTCCAAGTCCATATTCTGCCATGTGACAATGTGTGAATTTGGAGGCATTACAGTTAGGTATCAGAGCCTGACAGGAGACATTTTTTAACTGTCTTTAAGTGAATAGAGTCCATGTGCAAGCATTACGAACAGTCATCGTGCCATTAAAGAGTATACGTCAAGTCCTAAGGAGGTTATCAATAGAGAAGTTATTATATTGTATTCACTTGATGTAAAGGCAGATGGCTCTTAGGCGTGTGCCTAACCGAAGAGGACAAGCCCAATTAGGACCTCCTAGCGAATCCTACTAATTGTGTAATCTAACATAGATTAAAGATAGATAGATGATATTGCTGAATTTGAGAACAAATTTATTTTTAAGAAGGTTATTATGTAACATCCGACCCCCAATAATTTTTTTAAAAATCAAGAATAAATAAATAATGAAAATTATTAGTTTTATTAGGATCAAATTTACATAATAGAGTTTGAGTTGATTTAAAACTTGAAAAGTCCTAAAATTTCTATAAATAGACCCCTAAGGGGCGACACCCTCATAATTTTTTCCCCAAGTCCTAGCCGTCAGGAGCTCCCTCTCTTCTCTCCTCTCTCCCCAAATGCATAGGTAAGAAAGAATTTTCCTGATGCTCCTTTAAGATTTTCTCCTTTTTGCTTCTCTCTCTTTTCTTTACTCAGATCCTATGCTAAAACCCTTAGGAGAAACACGTGAAGGAACCTAACACGGGAGGAGAACCTGAATAATGAATGCGGACATGGACGAAGAAGGAGTTAGATCACTAAATCAAGGAATGTAATTAGATGATAAAATTTAGGGCATTGCATATGTGAATGACTGAATAAAGAAACTTTAGGAAATGTGCTACATCCTATCCATATTATGTGATACATGTTCAAATGATATTTTAAATAGGTTTTACTTCTCCAATAATTATGAATAATATATGGATGCGTATCCCTTGAAGTTTAGTTTAGTTTACTTTAGTAGAAATTAATTTTATCCCTATTCGAGGTCTGTAGAAAATTCTATGTCCAAAATACTAATCATGTGTCATGTTGTCCCGAGATATAATATGTCCAACTTATAAAATCTATGATAAATTCAAATAATAAAAGTATAATACAAGATTTATAGAATAGCTACAAGACTGTATAATCTTGTATTACAAACTGGAATGAACTAAAAATGATAAATCTGGAAAGAGTTATAAATGTTTCGAGATTCAGCTATTATAATTCTCGATATAAAGTAGACAAACAAAATTATATGATTTCTTGAGAATAAATAGTAAAGAGATAAAATATGTAAATTTTATATGTAAATTCCCTAGAAGTCTTTCTTAAAAGAAAATTGAAATTTCTCTAAATGGATGCCTGTAGATTAAGTTATGAAATTTATATTGATAATGTGTCAAATCTGTCCAAAGTTGAAAATGGATACTTTCTATGAAATTGAGTCCACGCTCGTGAATTGTTTGTGGAACAAATATAAAGCTCACGATCACATTCATGACAACCCTGCCATGGGCTGTGATGCCATATTGGTTTAAATAATAAGATAAGATTTAATCGATGGACTGGGGAATTAATTTTGATCTGGACTGTTGAACAAATATTGAAATATCGACTGAATGATTACTCTAACTGATTGCTTGATCCAGTTGAATGATTGTATGATATCGTTGTATGGATTTAGGACTCTTTGAAGATAACCTAGAAGTAACCAATAATAAGATTTAAAGATTATCAATGTTTGTGATTGAATTTATTGCATTAAGAGGAAGACCCCCGCGACTGTTCAGGGATTACTTTCTGTTTAAGGATATAAACTTCTTTCTATTCAGGGTTTCATATCCTTCTGTTTAGGGATTTATCCCTTCTGATGCGTGCTTCATGGCCTAGCTAGTCGTGCCTGTGCCGAGACCATCTGAATCTTCATTGCGTTTGTTAAAGGCTCACCTAATGTTTGATGAACTTAGGACAAGATAATTAGAAATGGAAATGGAGGTCCTAAGAATTGACTGAGCTTAAACATTTTGATTATTGTGAAAACTGTGCATCTTGATGCGTGTGATATTATAAGAAGGATAATGATCAAATGAGAACCTAATGATCAGGAATATTCCAAACTCTGAAATTAATATTCCAAACTCTGAAATTACTGTGCATCACAGGATGTACTTGATGTTCTGGTCATTTCTGAATTAAAGCCACCACACAAAGAAGAAAAGTAAAGTTCTTTATCATGATAAATTACTGATATTGCATAGATCTTTATTTTTATATAAATATATACTTTTTTTCTATTGATTATTACTGTTGCATATTATGCTTCATCGCTCATGGGAGAATTTTCTCCCTTACTTTTGATCCTACGATCGATGAATGCAATTGATAGGTGATGGAATTGCTAGTGATACTAATGTTCGTGAGTCTAAAGGCTTGCACATGCTAAGAGTCTGATTTGAGTTATATCAATCTTTCCATCGAGTTGTTGAACATTTATTAGTCATGTCTTTTTATTACTGAACAATATAATTGGATATTGTTATTGAGCTAGTTTATTTTGTGGAGTTTTATTTGAAATATTTTAGCTTCCACATTGTTCTATTTTATGATGTGTCCATATTGTTGACCAGTCTTCTATTCAAAAAGTTTAAGTCAAAGAATGATATCGTAGCGTCTCAAAGTCTATATTCTGTCACGGATGGAGTGTAGATTTGGGAACGTTATAGAATGATGCCAAAAGGAGAAGATTGATGGGTCTTACCTCTAATCTACTAGACAAAGGAGATGAAAAAAAAAGAAGAGAGACTTATGATGGCTCAAGGAAGAAATAATAACTTAAGGCAAATTCATGGTTTGGGTTTATATAGAGAAGTCCTAGGATTTGGTGTAAGTTTAAAATAAAGTCAGATTCAAATTCCTAATTTAACTACATTAAGAAACGTAATGACGCACAATCCGTGTTGTATTCGGACAAGATCTATTTTCTTTCTTTATCTGTCTTGTCATGCTCTAGTCCAACATGATCGATGTCCTCGTTGGACATAGACCGTGTTTACCATTCTGTTTTCAACTGATGATTTATCTCGCAAACTGAGTGCAACACGATCGTGTAAAGGTTGGACACTATTCGTGTTGAACCTTTCGTTAATTATCTTTGATTTTGTAAAAGTGTCGGGCATTACAAGAGGATTAAAGAAAGTATCATTTATGACATATGTGATTTAAGTCGGAATAATATTCATGCAAGATTAGCTTAATGAATTAATCAAATAAGAAATCATGAATATATAATTAATCCACGGTTCTAATACAGTCTTTCCGTTGAGAGCTCTTAGGTATTTTCCACCATACTTTCCTACATAATATATAAAGTGATGGTCCTCCCTTTAAAGGGAAAATACATATAACTAAGGGGATCGGATGATGAACGAGTAGAAGGGTGTATATACATATTATATTGTATCTATAAACTTTCATAACCAAGACATGAAAAAAAGAGAAGTATTAGACATGTTGAAACTTTTTCAACGAATTCTTATCATCACAAGAATTTTTTCGTCTTTTTCTATAATGATATAAAAGATCTAAAACTTTTAAAGTACTTATTTTTTTATTTTTGTAAAATAATTTCATAATTTTTTGAAACATCATATAATTGTAAGTATAGCATGGAAAGCAAATATGTTTTTTGTGTTTAGAATATAATATAAATATTTACACGTGATTCTAATGTAGAGTAGGCATATTTCATGGTTAGATGTTTAGCTCAATAAAACTACAAAACATCCTTGAAATTTCAAAATAGGCTAAAACGTTAAATTATAAATATCAAAATATATGAGGCAAGAATGAAGACGATTTGCAGCTTTCTTAAATTGAGATGGAGAGGGCGGCGTGTTTGCATGAAGGATGATATCATTGAAGCCCTGTCTGCTAGTGAGGGAGGAAGGATCCATCAAACATGGAATGGAACATCTTTTTTAGGGAGATCCATCGGTTGGAGGCCATATCATAAGTTTTCCTATTATCTTTATATATAATAAGAATTTTTTTTTAGTGCTGCTACATGATAACATATATAATTGAGTCAAAATTAATGTGCTGATAAGATAAATAAATTTAAAATGAAATTTTTAATAAGATATAATTCATTAGAATACTCGAATAGTATGCTTAATGATGGAAGAGTTTGTTAAGTAGACTCTTTGTTAAATTAGCGGAACAAACCATTATAAATGTGTACAAATTTAATTAGCTCGTCTAATTAAAGGATTTTGATTATTTTTTTGAAATTGAATTCCTCATCTTTCATCATTTGGTAATTATAAAAGAGAGTATGTTAAAAATTTAGAAAATGGCTTGATCATTTTGAAACCGAATTTTTTTTTCTCATTAATCTATCACTCTTATATCCTAAGATATTTTTTTCTCCTACGACAACTCTTCTCTTATATTTAAAATATCGAAATTTCACCGAATCGGCTTGTTCATTTATGGGCTAAAAGCCCCATAGTAGTCCAAGATGCTAACTTGGAATAAAGCCCATTCCGACTCGGATCCGTAAATGGGACCTGACAAGCCTGTTCAGTATTAAAACCTCTTAAGATTAATTTGCTCGGATCCGTCAATGTCTCTTTTTGTGTTCTAATTATGCCTTTTAATTCTTATTTCCTATAAATACATTTGAGTTTATTTAGTCTTTACTAATATTATATATATCTAAAATTCAAAATGTGAGTCCCATATGCACCTAATTGTGCATGCACACTAATATATATATATATATATATATATATATGTGTGTGTGATAAAAAAATACTTAAAATCTAGCTAATTCAATTAGTAACCTAACAAGTCTAATGGATAATAAAATAAAATTAAATTTCAGTCCACTTATATATAAGCTGGATTCATAGCCATTTTTTTTTGTTAAAGAGAGTGCTAAGAGGACTACAATATCAAAACAAAAAAATCAGCATAATTTTAGATATCTTAAACGTTTCGTTGGATTGTTCAACAATTTATACCACTTCTCTGAAATAACAACTTCTATTTCTTTCTCAACTTTCAGTTGCAACCCTTGTTTTAGTGAAACAAAAGAATAGAGGCAATATGTGGAACCTCACATGTACATTTGGAGGAGATCCATCCCTTCTCATTTTTGCAAAGGGGATTGTGATTTAATGATGAATGCTGGTCCACGTAGATTGGCATCTTATTAATTACTGCAAACTTTCCTTTCATTGTTTTGTGAACTTTCTGTTCAGTGTGAAGTGGAAGTCAAAGTTCTTGTGAGAGATATTGTTTGCTAGCTAATAATGAGAGAGAGAGAGTTGAGTTCCCAAAGGCAGAAGGCAGGTAAAGAGTTGAAAAATTGTATGTTTGTTATGTCACTATGTTCATATATGGATATGAATACTAACGGAGTTGAGGTGGAGTGGTAAGCGATTTTTTTTCGTTTAAGCAGGTCTCAAATTTGAGTATCTATGAATACAGAATAATTTTCGTTGGGAGCCTCATCGATCATAACTAGGCACGCGACCCCTGGCGATACTAGAATAGTCGGGCTCGATGATGGGTCGAGATTTCAATATATTACCGTCACCTGGGTTGATAAATCGACGTTACTTTTCGAACACTGGGTGACA